>JANQBM010042733.1:0-30195 GCA_025594535.1 Erythroxylum domingense | reverse complement strand
TGGGATAACTACGAAATTTTTTCATACCTTATTTTAAAGTTAGATCATTTTCTTGTCGTATTTCTCAAATCATTTTTAAAATTGGATCATCTTAACTACCATAGAAACACAATTGTCCAATCTTTAATGAAGGTAAGGAGTGTAAACTCTCTTAGAACGTGAACTTATTTATAATAAGTTTTTGACATTTTAGTAATATAATTGAAATTAAAATTTAATTTTAATTAAACTTTAATTAGAATTATAAGTAACTCTAATTAAATAATTATTATATCTAAATAACATCTGATATTTTATATTAATTCTTATTTCTTAAATATCTTACATTTAATCATAAAGTTTATCAAATTTTACAATTAAATCTAAGTTGATTAAAATATTTTTTCTATTCAACTCATTCATAGTGTGTGATCCATTAGGTTCTTAAAAATGTTGACAATGGATGTAAATTATAATCATAAATCATATTTAATAATACATAAATTAAATTTTTTTAATTTATCTTTAATTATCTAATTAAATAATTTATATTAATATATCAAGATTGACGTCTAGCAACACATCATAACTAACTAAATATTTAAGAATATCAACGTAATTTTAATTAATCTTTCTGTGAATAATTTTTTCGTATAATTCAATTATTTCATCATATATGTTATGATTAATCATAGAGCATGAAATTAATTTATACTCTATTTGAGTCCAATTATATTAGTTTTTCACCACTAGTAATTGATAGTTGTGATTTGCATGATATTTTACGGTTTAATTTGTTAGGTATTTAGTGTTAATCTGAGTGTTTAGTATATATTTAGGTGTTAATTGTCTTAATTTATGTGTTAAATTGTTTTTATGGGTTAGTATGAGTCTTTGAGCTTAAATATTATATTTTTGAGGTACCTTGATGGGTTTGTTAATGTTTTAGAGTAAACGGCGAAGAACGGAGAAGTTTCAGGCCAAAAACACGGCCCACGATCGTGGTATGACTAAAAGAGGCGAGTTAAAAGGACCCTGATCATGATCGTGCACTTTGGGTCACGATCGTGACAGAGAGTTACATGCCAGGCCACAATTGTGTACTTTAAGCCATGATCGTGACATAAAGGTTTAGGTGCTAGCCACGATCTTAGCAAGCAGGGCCACAATCGTGACCTGCGTCAAACTGATACAGAAACTTGAGTTTTGCATGATTTTTTAGACCGTTTCAACCCTAGATTAAACCTAGGGCTTCCAAGATATAAAATGAACATTACAAGACAGAAAGAGGAGTCTTTGGAGAGAGCTTTTCACTTCAGCAAATTCAGAACCTTAGAGAGCTATTGAGTGATTTGAGGAAGAAGACGAAGGAAGAGAGATATGAAGACGAAGCTTGATGCGAAGTACTTTCCAGAACAGGTGGTTTCCCGCAATCGCTGCCTCCACGAGTCTGTTCCGACAATGTTTTATTTTTATTTCAATTTTATTGATGTATGAAATTGGGATAGTTATTGAGAATAGTGTTGTTGAATGTTGATTTTTATCTAAACTCACTTTCGATATTTTGATTCTTGAGATTTATGAAATTTGATTCATTGGGTTTTAATTGAGTTATTTTGTGATTCAATATCTATTCATAATAATTCGACAATAAACTGAGAGAGAAAGCCGAGTGAATATCATCAATTTGGGCTAACGAGAGTTAGGTAAATTGATAGATAAGAATTGAATCAAACCGGTGAAATCGTGAAATGAAAGATCGAGCATAGATTTCCGGTAGGTTAGTAGACATTTTTAGAACTAATTTAGGTTTTGAGTCAATTATGAATCAAGAGATCACAATTTCATAATTTAAATTAGGGATTATTAATTAAGGTTTAAAGATTATAACTCGAATAAGAATTGAATCAAATCGGTGAAATCGTGTAACGAAAGATCGAGCATAGATTTCCAGTGAGTTGGAAGACAATTTTAGAACTAATTTAGGTTTTGGGTTAATTATGAATCGAGAGATCACAATTTCATAATTTAAATTAGGGATTATTAATTAGGATTTAAAGATTATAACTCGAGATATCTTAGGACCGCCTAAAATCGGTAACTCGACAATTGCATAATTGATTAGATTTTCATTAATTTTGGATTAAAACCCCCTTTCTCTTAATTGGTAGTTCCTAGGTTGATTTTGGATTGGGCTATGTGATTTGCTATTTGTTATTATTTCCAAAATTTAATTCTCATAATTGATTGTTTGATTGATTAATTTTCTGCATTGTCTGTTTATTTTAGATTGTTGCATTTTAACTATGCCTTAGATTTTAGGATTAGATTACCCCTCTTTGTGGGATCGATACCTTAAGTAATACGTGAATGACCCGTACGCTTGCAGTATTATCGAGGTTAAAATAATAAAGCTTAATATACGTAAACCTGAGATCAAGTTTTTGACGTTGTTACCGGAGAGGCGATTTTTTAGTTCTATAATTTAAGGTGTTAGATTAGTTTTTAATTTTTGATTTCATTTATGTTGTTTCATTTTGGAATTCATGCTCTTGCATAAACACAAAAGTCACAAGAGGTTCGAGTAATGCAGCGGAGATGTTAGATGTAGATATTACACGATTAGAACAAACCCTTAGGAAAGCTCGACGAGAAGAAGAAGAAGAGATAGGAAAATCATCAATGACCAAGGAGTTTCAAAGAAACATGGATTAGGAAGCGAACCAAGGACGACAATAGAGGACCCTGATGGTTGAGGCCCGGGTTCAATCCGACAAACCAAGGAGCGACTAGGCCATCGGTTCAAGTGGCCTCATTCGAGATAAAGTCGGCGCTTCTCAATATGCTTTAACAGAATGTGCAATTTTATGAATTGACGAATGAGGATCCTAACATGCACATTGTAAACTTCCACAAGATCTGTGATAACTTTCGGTATCATCAGATGTCGGAGGATGTTGTTAGAATTAGGTTGTTTCCCTTTACATTTAGTGATAGAGCGAAAGTTTGGTATCATTCATTGAGCCCAGCCAAAATCACAACATGGGATTAACTTGTGCGTGCCTTCTTGGACAAGTACTTCCCGCTGACCAAGATAACGAAGATTATAAAGGAAATCACCAATTTCCAACAAGGTGACGGGGAGTCCATCTATGAAGCGTAGGAAAGATACAAGGATTTGCAAAGGAAGTGCCCATACTATAACCTACGCAAGGAATTCCTTCTGCAGACCTTTTACAATGGAGTTAATCCACAGACAAGGGGAACAATCGACGCAGCGTCAAGAGGATCCTTGATGTAAAAAACTATTGATGAAGCAGAGGACTTGATTAAGGAGATGGCAAGCAACAGCTGCTTGTGGACAAATGAGCGAGGAAGGCAACCAGCTCCTTTTAGAGAGTAGAAGGGAATTGTTGCGGTCGATCAGATGATAGAGATGCAAGCAAAGACTGACAACTTGACGCGACAACTAAACGACATGAAGGCATCATCCTCAACCCAGGTGAAGGTCGCATAGTTGAAGTGTGAGTTTTGTGGATAGTTAAACCATGATACCGTGGAGTGTTACCTAATGAAGGAAGACAACTAAGAGCAAGTGAACTACATGGGTCACAATATGGAAGAGGAGGGTAAACAATCCCTACTCCAATACCTACAACTTTGGGTAGAAGAATCACCCGAACTTCTTCTGGTCGAACAACATTAGTGGACAGTTCAGGCCTTAGGGATGATCGGGCTTCCATCAAAATAAAGCAGGCTCGATGGAATTGAAGTTGGACAGGATTTTGGATAAGATTGGAGGCATGGAGGAAGCACATAGGAGGCTCAAGGGCAAATTCGAGCAAGTTACGAAGAGGCATGCCTCATCCATACACAATCTAGACGTCCAAGTGGGGCAATTAGCAGAGGCAATGTCTACTTGGAATACTATAACTCTTCCAAGAAACATCGAGTCTAATTTAAAGGAACGTATCATGGTCATCAACAAAACCCAAGAGGAGGAACCTGAGAAGGTAAAGGGAGGATAATATAAAGGAGTAAGTCAAGTAATTAAAGAAGAATTTCCAAGTGAGCCTGTGGTCGAGTCATTTAAGACAACTCAACATATATTTCCATTCCCTATTGTGCAACAGTGGGAATTATATGCAAAGAGGGAAGTAGAAAAATTACAGGAGATTGAGCAAAACAAGATCGAGGAAGTGACTGAGCAAGTACAGATGAAGCTCAAATTACAAGAATCCGTAAAAAAAAAGTCAAGGAGCGATAATTGGAAGACGAACCTAACATTGCAAAAAAGAAGGAGGATCCAAGGGATTTTTTTTCATCCCCTGCAGCATTAATAGAATCATTATAGATAGGGAAGTCGCATATTTGAGCGCAAGTATAAACATGATGCCCTACATCTTTAGTCTAAAATTGGGGTTAAGAGAGTTAGTACCTACTAAGTTTCTGGTAAAGAAGACCGATATAACTGAACATAAACCAATGGGGATTATAAAGGATGTGCCAGTAAAGGTTGATAAATATACCTTTTCCACAGACTTTTACATATTGGACATTAGTGAAGACATGGAAACCCCAATAATTCTTAGATGACCATTCTTGGCCACTGTATGTTTAATCATTAATGTCGGTAGGGGGCGAATTAACTCTGCGAATAGTAAAGGAGAAGTTGACCTTCAAACTGGCGAGAAGAGAGTACGATTCTCCTTCACCTCTAGTGAATATCAAAGAACCCAAACCTCGAGGAGAATGGGGAGATATAGAGAATCCTGGGAATGTTTTTAGGAAGAAGCGCTCGCGAAGGAGAAGGCGAGGAAAAGAGAATTGCAAGGTAGGTGGGGATTGTAGCAGGGTAGCTCAAGTTCAAATTTTAAGATTAATGACGGTGCTACCATCGCACCATTCATTCTGACCACCGTGAGCTTAAAAGAGCGTCGAGCTACAGACATTAAAAGAAGCACTGCATGGGAGGCAACCCATGAAAATGTAGTTCTTTGATTACTTTGTTAGAATGTTTGAAATTCTTTAGTTATGATTAATTTTGTTTTTAAATAAAATAAAAAAGGAATTGGATTTCGGAATTATATGGATGATGTTCAAACATGAAAAGAGGGGTAAAAAAGAGGCCATAAAGGAGTAGGAAGTGAAATCGAAACAAAATAGTGAAAAGAAAAAAGGAGCTTGGTGTTAGTGGACAGCCGCCAGACATGACCATGGCCTAGCAGGCCACGATTGTGGCGTGCAATTAGGCGTCCTTTTGGTGGAAAGCCTCAAGCCACAATTTTGGCCTACGCCCATGCAGAAAGAGGGAGAGCGCATTTCTTAAAAAAGAATTATTACCATTTTACCCTTTTTAGCACTATATATTCAGTTCTAACTTCACTTTTACTTTCACTTTCATTTTCATTTTATCTCTCTAGAATTTATGCATCCATACACTCTTACATCTCTCTAGAAATTTTCAACCTCCAATTTCTTCCAAATTTCTACTCAATTATGCTACGCATTAAACAATCAGTTTGATAGGAACTATATGGTTGATAGCAAGTTGCAGGAAGTGGATGAAGAAACCGCGCTTTAGATTTTGGCGCGCCCTTCCCAATCTACACAGAGGAGGAAGGTACTCGTTTTCAATCCCTTTGTGCTAGACAAATTGTAGTTCCTAAGTACTTTGATTTTGACACCCTTAATAGGCTAGAATTACGTGAATGAGTAAAAAACCTAGCTGAGAGGATCCAGTAGGCTCAGTTCATACGATTTCAATTTCCTGTTTATGAGGAGCTTACACTGGAATTTTTCACTTCCTTGACCTACGACCCTAAGAATCCAAAAGAAATGTGGTTTAAATTGGGAGGACAAGCATATGAATTAAATGTTGAAATCATGTGTGAGATGTGTGGATTCCCCGAGTCCTCCATTGTTGACCATTATAAAGACTTTCGTCCTTCCCAATACCAGAATGAGCTTGCTGAAATTTAGCAATTTCATGCAAAGAATGCTCACAACAACATTATACGGTCCCATGAACACTTATTGCTACACAAATTTATGTGTAAGCTAGTTTTCAATAAAATCGAAACCAACAAGTGTTCCACTAAGGAACGTTTTATGTTGTGGTGCATGGACCATAGTATTCCATTATGCACATCCACACATGTGTTGAATGTCATTTTTGTGACTCTGCGTAAAAGGAGCAATAATCTAGTAATGGGTATATAGTGTCAGCCATTGTAGAACATTTTGGTGTGGAAAGGAGGGGGTTAACTGTTCGCCTCCCGGAATTCTTGAACCACCATCACTTATGGCGGGCTAAAATTCTTAAGTTCCATAATATGGAACTTAGGGATATTAGTGAAAAGACAAATGTCCAAATCAGGGTAAGTCAGGCAAGTTCTAGCTCAGCGCCAGCTCAGCAGGAAGAAGAGTCCAGTGAAGAATCCGAGAAAGAGGATGAAGAACCAGGTTGGAAGAAGGTTTTGGATGCAATCTCTGAAACCCACAAGACACTTGAAGAAATAACCCAGACACAAAGATGTTAGAGCTAGGATATCCATCGAATCCACTGATATTTCAAGGCTCAGGTCATTCAACTGCCACGTCCGACACCATCACCACCTCCATCTCCGTAAGATTTATGTCTAACCCATTTTTTTCCATTCAGTTATTTTTCTTTTTCAAATTAGCCTTTAGTTCTAATTTTTATGTTTATTTTTCTGTTTACTTCCAATTCTGATGTTTCATGTCTTTTATGTGTTGTATGCTCTTCTCACATTGAGGATAATGTGTTGTTCAAGTGTGGGGAGGGATTATGTGTCTTTGCTTTTGAATGTGATTTTTGCATATCATATGATAATTATTAAGTTGCATTTTGTGAACTGTATGAATGTGTCAATGAATTAGATTGAGTGAAATTTATTTAATTTTGAACATTGTTTAGTAGGTTGTACATAATCATTAGCTCGCAAAATTAGTGAATTAGGAGATTTTGGATAAATATATAGCTTAATTAGGATTTAATGTAAATTTAGCACCCTATAGATTGTCTCATTCATTTATAATGTAAGGTCTTTCTACTTAAGTAGCTTAACTAGTATTTTTCATAGAAATAAGTAGCTTAAACAAGAAAGTAGGTAATAAATGAAAAATATTTTTGTTAAGTAAATCACTATTCTGCTGTCCTTCGGGTTATGAATAGAGATAGTAGTCAGTTGAAAATGTGATGTAGCTGAGTAACTGGATCGACACGCATCACAAATATGTGCCTTCGCGTCAAAAGGCTATAATGATGTTTACCAAACTGTTTAATAAAAACATGACTTAGTTAAGTAATCAGATCGACATTCATTACCAATATTTGCCTCCGCATAAAAAGACTAAGTCTATGTTTAATTTTAAAAAAGTATTTGCTTAATAAAAACCTACTATCATGTAGCAAGCTCGACCTTTCATGAAAATATATTTAGGAACAATTACAAAGTCAAAAAAACCAAAGAATTATTAATGTGTGTGTACAATTGAAAAGGGTAAATAAATTAACATTTAGATCTTAATTAAATTGTATATTTGGTTCAAAGTCCTTAGACATAGATTTTGTTTGTTAATGATTAGATATAACTTGTAGGATTGTGTTTAAGATTAAATTTATTTCATGAAGTCAAAGTCATTGCCTCATTATTGCATTGTGCGTTGTGTGTTTGTTGTTTGTTTACTTGAGGACAAGCAAACGTTTAAGTGTAGGGATGTTGATAGTTTTGATTTGCATGAAGTTATGTTAATCTGAGTGTTTAGTGTGTATTTAGGTGTTAATTATGTTAATTTATGTGTTTAATTGTTTTTATGAGTTAGTATGAGTCTTTGAGCTTAAATGTTATATTTTTGAGGTACTTCGATAGGTTTGTTAGTGTTTTAGGGTAAACGGTGAAGAACGAAGAAGTTTCAAAGAGTTTTGGGTTAACAACACAGCCTACGATCGTGGCATAACAGGCCACAATCATGACAGAAAGAGGCAAGCTAAAAGGACCCTGGCCACGGTTGTGCACTTTAGGCCTCGTGACAGAAAGGTTTAGGTGCTGACCACGATTGTGGCCTGCATTGGGCTGATACAAAAAATTAAGTTTTGCATGATTTTTCTTACCATTTCAACCCCGGATTAAACCTAGGGCTTTTAAGATATAAAAGGAACATTACAAGACAGAAAGAGGAGTCTTTGGAGAGAGCTTTTCACTTCAGAAAATTCAAAACCCTAGAGAGCTATTAAGTGATTTGAGGAAGGAAAGGAAGGAAGAGAGACACGGAGATGAAGTTTGACGCGAAATACTTCCCGGAACAGGTGATTTCCTACAATCACTGCCTCCATCAGTTCGTTTCGACAGTATTTTATATTTTTATTTCAATTTTATCGATGTATGAAATTGGGATAGTTATTGAGAATAGTGTTGTTGAATGTTGATTTTTATCTAAACTCACCTTCGGTATTTTGATTCTTGAGATTTATAAAATTTGATTCATTAGGTTTTAATTGAATTATTTTGTGATTCAATATCTATTCTTAATAATTCGGCAACAATATGAAAGTGTGAGTCAAGTGAATATCATCAATTTGGGCTAACGAGAGTTAGGTAAATTGATAGATAAGAATTGATTCAAATCGGTGAAATGTAACGAGAGATCAAGCGCATATTTTCGATAGGTTAAGAGACAGTTTTAGAACTAATTTAAGTTTTGGGTCAATTGTGAATCGAGAGATCACAATTCCGTAATTTAAGTTAGGGATTATTAATTATGGTTTAAAGATCGAGATAGAGTAATCCACCTTAAGATTGTCTAGACCTAGTAACTGGATAATTGCATAATTGATAAGATTTTCATTAATTTCGAATTAAAAACCCCTTTCTCTCAATTGGTAGTTCCTAGGTTGATTTTGGATTGGGCTGTGTAATTTGCTATTTTTTATTATTTCTGAAATTTAATTTTCGTAATTGATTGTTTGATTGATTAATTTTTTACATTTTTTGTTTATTTTAGTATTGTTGCATTTTAGCTTTGCCTTAGATTTTAGGATTAGAATACCCCTCCTTATGGAATTGATACCTTAGGTATTACACGAACGACCCATGCGCTTGCAATATTATCGAGGTCAAAATAGTAAAAAATAGCATACGTAAACCTACGATCAATAATTGATTTTATTAATGACATTTGTAAACTATTTATAGTGTCATTCCACCTTGGTCAATAATTTCTTGAATCAATATTAATCAAGAATAACAGAACATTCTCCTTAATTACTTTAAAGCAATGAGGGGTAATGGACTACATTATTGTGGTAACCGAAACGGCGGATTCTCTAGCTACATTACAATATCTCACTCCTTATATAGGAGCGACTCTGGCTGAATATTTTATGTACCGTGAACGAGATACTTTAATTATTTATGATGATCTTGATAGGTGTCATTTGCATGATGTTTTAGGATTGAATTTGTTATGTAATTAGTGTGAATTTTAGTGTTGAGTGTGTGTTTACGTGTTTAATCATATTGGTTTGTGTGTTTTAGTGTTTTTATGGGTTAGATTAAATCTTTGAGCTTAAATGTTATATTTTTGAGGTGTCGTGAAACATTTGTTAGTGTTTCAAGGTAAACGGTGAAGAACGGAGAAGATTCAAGGAGTTTTGGGCCAAAGTCATAGGCCACGAACGTGTACCGCAGGGCCACGATCGTGACAAAGAAGGACGAGTCAGCAACAACCAGGAAGTCTCCAATTTAGGCCACGATTGTGCACACTAGGCCATGATCGTGACAGAAAGATTAAGACGCCAGTCACGATCGTGGTAGGTAGGGCCACGATCATGCCCTACATCGGGCTGATACAGAAACTTAAGTTTTGAGTGATTTTTCAGACCGTTTCGACCCCAACTTTGACCTAGTGCCTACAAAGTATAAATAGAACATAAGAAGTCATCAGAGAAAGCAGAGAGCCTTGGAAGAACCTTAGGCAGCCACCCAATGAAACCCTAAAAGAGACCTTGAGAGATTGAGAAAGAGACAAAGGAAGAGAAAGAGGAAGACTACGCAGACACGATGTGCTTCCCGGATTAAGAAGCTTTTTGAAGTCGCGGCCTCCCATCATCTCGACGTAGTTTTGGTTCCTATGTATTTCAATTTTATTTGATTATAGAATTGATATAGATAGTTGATTATAGACTGCATTGTGGTTGATGTTCTATACTCACCTTTGGATTATTATTTTGACTTAATGAAATCTTATCATTTTATATGTTCATTGAATTAATTGTGATTTATTCCGCGCTTATTATCTCGATAATAAACTAAGAGGGAGAATTGAGAAAAAATGATTAATTTGGGCTAACGAGAGTTAGGCAGACTAATAGATCCTTAATTAAATCAAGTTCGTAAATCTTATGTAGAGAGATCACATTAGGTTTCCAATTGTTTATTAGAACATTTAATAACTAATTAGGTTTTGGATAGGTTGGTAATTGAGATATTACAACCTCCTATAATCTGATTACAGTTTATACTTTAGGGTTCAATTATAACTTGAGAGAGAGTAGTTGACCTTATGATCTTCTAGAACTGTTAATTCAATAAATCGTAATTGGTTATGTTGTCATTAAAGATAGGTAATTTTCCTTTTCTCTCTTTCGGTAAACTCATTAGGTGGAACTTGGGTGTGTGATCATTGTTTGTTAATTGTCTAAATTCCATTACTATTCAATTTCGTATTTAATTGTTTATTGTCACTGTGATTGTTTTTAATTTGGTGTTAATCATTAATCGTTATTTTTGTTAATTGATTTGGTTTATTTTTTCTAGTTAATACTTATGTTTCAAATTATTATTTGTTAATTATTGTTTAGTAGTGCATTCGACCTTCGATTTAGAACTAGTTAGCCCTCCTCATGGGATCAATACCTTAGGTACTACACAAACGACCCGTGCGCTTGCGAAATTTACCAAGGTTATAAATAGTAAAACTCAGCGCGTGTAACATTGGGATCAAGTTTTTGACGCTGTTTTCAGGAAGGTGACATTTAGTTCTATAGTTTAAGGTGTAAGATTAGTTTTTAATTTTTGTTTTAATTTCGTTCGTTTTACTTAGGAATAGTGCTCTAACATGAACATGTGTCACGAGGGGTTCGAGTCGTGCAGCTAAGACATTAGATTTAGACATCACGCGATTAGAACGAACCCTTAGGAAAGCTCGGTGAGAGGAAGAAGAAGAGATAGAAAATTTAACAATGGATAAGGAATTTCAGAGGAATGTGGATCAGGAAGTGAAGACTAGACGACAACAACAGACCCTCATAGATTTTATGAGGCCAGTGTTTAACCCAACAAACCAAAGAGTGATCAGACCGTTGATTCAAGCAGTCTCGTTCAAAATAAAGCCAGCCCTCCTGAACATGCTTCAACAAAACGTTTTATGGATTATCGAATGAGGATCCAAATGCACACATCGTAAGCTTCCTTGAGATTTGTGATACTTTCCGGTATCACTAGATGTCGAAGGCTGATGTTAGGATTAGGTTGTTCCCTTTCACACTTAGAGATAAAACAAAGGCTTGGTACTATTCACTGAACCCGGCTAACATTACAACGTGGGAGAAACTCATGCGTGCTTTTCTAGATAAATAATTCCCATTAACGAAGACTACAAAGGTAATAAAGGAAATTACTAATTTCCAACAAGGTGACGGGAGTCAATTTATGAAGCGTGGGGGTGTTATAAGGACCTGTAGAGGAGATGCCCACACCACAACCTACTGAAGGAGTTCCTTCTGCAGACGTTCTACAACGGAGTAAACCCACCTACTAGAGGGACGATCAATTCAGCATCAGGAGGATCTTTGATGCGAAAGACGGTTGATGAAGTAGAGGAGTTAATCGAAGAGATGGCCAGTAATAGCTGCCTATGGGCGAGAGAGAGAAGTAGGCAACTTACTATCTTTAGAAAATAGAAGGGAGTTGTCGTAGGTAGTCAATCAGATAACAAAGATGCAAGCTAAGATTGACAATTTGACGTGACAACTCAGCAATATAAAGGCATCATCTTCAGCTTAAGTAAAGGTCGCGCATTTGAAATGTGAGTTATGTGGTCAAGTAGATCATGATACTGTGGATTGCTACTTGATGAGAGAGGATAACCAGGAGCAAGTAAACTACATGGGGGCTCAATATGGATGAGGAGGGGGGAACAATCCTTACTCAAACACCTACAACCCGGGTGGAAGAATCACCCCAAATTTTCCTGGTTGAACAATAATAATGGAGGGCAGTTCAGGCCTCATGGGCAATCGAGCTTCCAACAGGATAAAGCAAGCTCAATGGATTTGAAGTTAGATAGGATTTTGGACAAGATAGGAGGTATGGAGGAGGCATATAGGAGGCTCGAGAGTAAATTCGAACAAGTTACGAAGAATTATGCCTCGTCTATACACAATTTAGAAGTCCAAGTGGGACAGCTCGTAGAGGCAATGTCTACTCAGCATGTTGGAACTCTTCCAAGCAACACTGATAGTAGTGTTTTGTATGATGTTTTAGGGTTTAATTTGTTATGCATTTTGTGTTAAATTGAGTGTTAAGTATGCATTTAGGGCTTAATTAGATTAGTTTTTGTGTTTGAGTGTTTTTATGGGCTAGTTTGAATCTTTGCGCTTAAATTGTATATTTTTTAGGTACCTTGACATGTGTGCTAGTGTTTAGGGATGGCAATTTTGGCCTAGTCCAGCCCGTTTTTGACCCTGGTTGGGTTAGCCACGGGCCAACCATGGTCAGCGTGCGCGGGCCACAGCCCCGTCTATTTTTTCAAAACGATGTCGTTTAAATATTTTTTATAAAAAAATATATATGTGCAGCCTAGGTCACAAGCATGTCTACTAGTGTTGCAGGGTAAACAGGGAACAACAATGAAGATTTAAAAAGTTTCGGGTCAAAACATACAGGCCACGATCGTGCACAGCGGTCACGATCGTGATAGAAGAGGAGGAGCCAAAGGTAGCCAGGCCACAATCGCGCATCATGGGCCACGATCGTGACAGAGAGCATCAAGTCAAGCCACGATCGTGCAATTCAAGCCACAATTGCGAGATAATGGAAAAAGTGCCAGCCACGATCGTGCCCTGCGTCAGGCTGACATAAAAACTCAATTTTTGGGTGATTTTTCGAATTGTTTTGACCCCGAGTTTGACCTAGAGCTACTACCAAATAAATAGAACAATACCTAGCAGCCACCAACAGAGATTGGAGATCCGAGAGAGCTGCAAAAATGTGAGATTCTGCTGAAAATTTGAGAGAAAACCTAGTTATAGATCAATCGATTGAGGAAGGAGACGAGGGAAGAGAGGCACGGAGACACGCTTGACGCGACATACTTTTCGAAATAAGTGGTTTCCTGCAATCGCAACTCCGAGATCCATTTCGATAGTATTTTCTAATTTTTATTTCGATTTCATTGATGTGCGGGATTTGAGATTGAGTAGAATTATTTGTTATTGAGTGTTGATTTTTCTGTCTAAACTCACCTTCAGGTTTATATATTCTTGAGATTAATAAAATTGATTTGATTGTGTTTTATTCGATTTATTATGATTCAATTTGATTCTTCATAACTGGGCAATAAACTGAGAGGGTGAGCCGGTAAAAATCATCGATTTAGGTTAACAAGAGTTAGGTAAATCGATAGGTAGAGAATTGAATCAAACTGGTAGACTCGTGTAACGAGAGATCGAGCACAGATTCCCAGTAGGTGAACAGACAGCGTTAGAACAAATTTAGGTTTTGGACAAATTGCGGATCGAGAGATCGCAATTTCCATAATTTGAATTAGGGATTATTAATCAAGGTTACGAATTATAACTCGAGAGAGAGTAATTCACCCTAGGATCTTCTAGGCCCATTAAATTGAAAATTTCATAATTGGGTACATTTTCTTTAATTTCGAATAAATTCTCCCTTTCTCTCAATTGGTCGCTTTTAGGTTGAAATTCGGATTATTTGTGTGAGTTTGTTTTTTTTTCTCTTTGGGTGCTTAATTTCTCGTATTTGATTCCAAATTTATTTAAATTTCTGCATTAGTTGTTAATTTAGGTTTTGTGAACTTAGCTGCCATTAGATTTTAGGACTAGTTCCCTTTCTCACGGGATCGACACCTTTGTACTAAGTGAATGACCCATGTGCATACAGAATTTACCGAGGATATAAATAGTAAAACTTAGAGCATGTAACTTTGAACGAACAAACATCGAGTCTAATCCAAAGAAACGTATCATAGTCATAACTCAGACTCAGGATGGAGAAACCACACAAGTGCAGGAAAAGGTAGGGGATAAAAGAAAAGGTAAAGAAAACCTTCCATGTGAGCTCGTGATGGAGTCAATTCAAGTAACCTAACGGGTATTTTCATTCCCTATTGCACAGCGGCGAGAATTATATGCAAAGAGGGAAGCGAAAAAATTGCAAAAAATTAAGCATAATAAGATCGAGGAAATGACAGACTAAATATAGTCGAAGCTCAAACTACAGGATTCATTCAAGAAGAAGGTTGAGGAGCAACCACTAGAAGCAAAGCCCAATATAGCTACGAAGAAAGATCACCAGGGGACTTTTTCATCCCCTGTAGTATCAACGATATTATTATAGACAGGGCATTCGCGGACTTAGGCGTAAGCATAAATATGATGCCCCATGCTTTCACTCAAAAATTGAGAGTTAGTGCCCACCAAGTTTTTGGTTAAGACAATCAATAGAACTTCGCATAGGTCGATGGAAATCATAGAAAATGTGCCAGTAAAGGTCAGTAAGTTTATTTTTTCAACAGACTTCTTTGTTTCGGACATCAGCGAAGGTGAGGACACTCCGATGATTCTTGGGCGACCATTCTTAGCCACTGCGCACTTAATTATTGATGTTGATGGGGGTGAGTTAACTCTGTGACTAGGGAAGGAGCATATAACCTTCAAGGTGACCATTAGACAGTATGACACTTATTCACCTCCAGTGGATGTCAAAGACTGGGAGGACATAGAGGATACTGCAAATGCTTTCCGGAAGAAGCGCTTGTGAAGGAGAAGGCTAGGCAAAGAAAATTGCAAGGACGATGGTAATTGCAGTATGGTAGATAAGGTACAGCCTCTGCAACTAATGGCAATGCTACCATCGAACTAGTCATTCCAACCACTGTGAGCTTAAAGGATAGTCGAGCTACTGACGTAAAAAGAAGCACTGCTTGGAAGGAAACCCATAGAAAAAAATTAAATTAGTTTAGTCGTTTAATTTAGTTAGACCAGTTGAATTCTGTAGTTAGGTTTATTTTTATTTTTTATTGAATAAAAGAAGAAAAAGGAATCGAACCTAGGAATTTTGTGGGTGATTTTAAACATGAAAGGAGAGGTGGAAAAGGGAAGGAAGTAAAATTGAAACAAATTGGAAAAAGAACCAAATGGGAGGACATAGGGTTAGTGTATAGCCGTTGGCCACGATCGTGGCCTGTGGATGTGCTCTGCGTGGTAAGCCGTATGCCACGATCGTGCTGCAACTATGCAGAAATAGGGCATGACGCAAATTGTTAAAGACATTTTAGCTTTTCAACCTTTTCACCATCTATATATTCAATTCTTACTTCACTTTCACATTCACTTTCATTTTCATTTTATCTCTCTACAATTCCAGCTTCCAAACACTCTCACCTCACACTAAAAATTTTAACCTTCCTAAATTCTTCCATATTTTACCTCAATCATGCCACACATTAAGCAATCGGCCCAACGGGAACCATATGGAAAACAACAAGTTGTGGGACGGGGGAGAAAGAATTGAGCGACTTTAAAGCACCATTCCCCATTTATACCGAGGATGAAGGTACTTATTTTCAACCCCTTCGTTGTAGGCAAATTTTAGTTCCTAAATACTTTGATGCTGTCATATTAAATAGGCTAGAATTACGTGAGCGGGTAGAGAACCTAGCCGAGAGAATCCAGCGGGGCCAATTCATACAGTTCCAATTCCCTATGTATAAAGAACTTACACTGGAATTCTTTCTACCTTGACCTTTAACCCTAAGAATACCAAGGAATTGTGGTTTAGATTGGGAGGACGAGCATATGAACCGACTGTTGAAATTATGTGTGAGATGTGAGGATTCTCCGAATCCTCCATTGTTGATCAACATGATGACTTTTTTCATTCCCAATACTGGCATGAGCTTACTGGATTTGAGCGATTCCATGCTAAGAATGCTCACAATAACATTATCTGATCCCATGAACACTTATTGCTGCATAAATTTATGTGTTAGCTGGTTTTTGACAAGTCAGAAACTAATAAGTGTTCCACCAAGGAACTTTTCATATTGTGGTGCATGGACCATAGTATTCTGGTATGCACATCCACACATGTGCTAAAAGTCATTACTACAACTCCTCCATTTCAGTCATGTAGTTTATACTACATCTAATGACTACCAACTAAGTTATCCTTGACTATAACAACTCATAACTAAAGTCAAGACATAGGAGTCCTTGTACAATATAACTTTGGAGATCTCAAGTCAAAAAATCACTTATAAAATCATCGCAATAAGAATTTTCATAAACATACAAGTAATATTCCAAATGAATTTCTCATATGAGGTTCGTTCAGTGAACTTTTTCTCTAACAAGCACTCATACGTTTGTTTAAGTATCTCCATACTTTAATTATGAGCTCACCCACTTTCTTTATAAAGAAAAATAAGACATATGCTAGTCATTTTATACTCCATTAATGTCCAGTCTAAAAGAGAACAATAATTAGAAATAATTTCGAGATCATGCATAAATGTAATATGAATCTCATAATTATAATCTCATCATAATTTCATTTGCGATGTATAATTATCCCATTAACTTTATCATATATATGATAAAGTTCATGGGATAATTATACATCGCAAACGAAATTATGAAGAGATAAATATATATGTAGAAGATAAAGAATGTCTTTAAATAATTTTGTCTTTAAAGTACAACCAACTAACTACTGTAAGGTATAAACCAACAATACCAACTGATTGACTGTAGGGTATAAACCAACAACCTCCCACTTACACTAAGTCAATCGTTTAAGTATCTTATACCATATCACCATAAGACGACCATACTATTATTGGAAAAATGGTTTAGTAAGAGAGTTTTATAAGATTCTTTATAATGAGCACTTGCTTATCTTACAATTTTCATCTTAATTGCCATCATAATTAAAAGAAATTGGTTAAATACATCCTTAGATCTTTGATGAGACTTTATCTCTTTTTACATGCCCAATGACATTAATGTTTCACAGTACGTTACTATCTTAAAGAATGCAACAAACAATATCAATTTCATTAAACAACTTATTGATTTAGTTAATTATTTCCACTAAATAAAAATATATTATGCCTTAATTAGCAACTGTATTGGAACCTTTCCAATCTTCAAATGATATTGTTCTAAGTAAATAGACCTTAATTAGGATTTACTTCTAAATTTAATTTCCATATAACTTTGAACTCAATTATCAACTTATACATAGAATAATGGATATCTTAATACTTCACAAGTATCAGATATCTCAAAAACTAAAAATTTTTATTACATTATCTATATACTTGGAATAGAGTAAACAACTTCCATATTCATCACTGTAGATCTAATTCTTATAATTAAGTTATTACCTTTTCATATCCAATAAGAGTTATTCTTGAATAATTATATTTTCAATAATTGAAATACGTATTGTTGTTCTCTATGAGCAATATATCTCTACATACTCCCTCTGAGGAGAACAACTATACTCCCACTAACCTTTTTGTAGATAAGATAAATTCACAATCATCTCCAGATAAACTCTTTGAATTCATTATAAAAGTGAATCTTTCAATGTCTCATAACCTTTCAACTATACATATAATGTAACAACAAAGGAACTAGTTCCAATTAGATGTATTGTCATAATATTTGAAATTTTCAAATTTCATCTTACTCTCATTATTTATCCTGAGAACCATTCTCCTATAAATATACATTGAAGCAAACAATTTGTTATATCCAACCTTTTGGATATCTTATAACCTTTTATTACCCAATTTAGTTCTAAACTTAATGGATAATATATGTTTTAACTAAGCATCAAATCTTTAAATCATTAACTTGACTCTTTCAAAGTCTTAGCATTTTGTATTTAATATGAAATCTTACTAATTGATTTAATTAAAAGTACCGAAGGTCAGTTATAGTACTAGGCATAGCTATAGAAGAAATAAATTTGCATAATACAATATCTAATATTATATTTTCCTCCTTACATAAATCTATTGAAGATCTTTAGCATTCTCAATGCCTAATTTCTACTTAAATTTAAATAGTTTGAACTTTTTTAAAATTTTAAATCAATATTTTATTTAATACACATGACTATATCACATAAAGTCATTAGTACTTCTAATGAAGTATATGAATCATCCTTTTATGAATTGTTATTCCATCCATTATATCACATATATTGATTTGACAATTCAATTCCATCATCATCCTTTCACTAAGGCTTGATTTGGTTATTCTTCAACTCAACAAGTTTCATATGTTTCATACGATTCATAATCCTTTGTTGAACTAATATTAAACTTCCTGCTACCTACACCTCATTCAAGTTTATATCCCCCACAATAAGCCAGGGGCTTTTGGATTCCCAGTTGTAACTTTTGCAAATCTAACCTCAACTTATTTCATTGAAAACCAAAATTGGAAGCATAAATAAGTGTTATAACAAAAACAAGACTCATACCTTCCATCTGGCATTTTAAGTGAAGATATTGGTCTAATGCTTCCATAGCCTATACTCCAATCACATCAAAGTTGTATAGACAAGTAATCTAACCATTTTAGTGTGAGTTAAAATTAGAAATGGTCCCCCAATTAGCACCTAAAAACTTAGAACCAAATAAAGCTTGTGGTTCCTTTATTTTGGTTTCAAGAAGGCCTATCAAGTAGGGCTTCTTATCGTTCACGACTTCTTTCAATATGGATTTTTTATGGTCATTTAGCCCTATAGTATTCCAGAAAAGGATTGACATTTACGGGGGAATCCCCTTTATTCTTGTTATTTCATTTCCCCTTCCTCCTAGTAGATTTTCATTTGGAGCCATTATTGAGAATTTTGAATTCTCCAACTTCTTTTTGTTTAGTGGTTTCAACTTCTGGAATATTACTTGTAGAATCAATCTTAGTGTCTTCAGTTAGACATTCATTACTCCTTGCATCATCCATGTCCTTCTTCATACCACTAGTTACCTCCAGGGCTCTTTGTTCCATTCTAACTCTTATCTCAGAATTTTAATAAGAAAATTCCAAAAGTTCAGTATGTTATACTTCAATCATTCTTGAAATTACCACACCTACTACTCCTATTTCTTCAATTATTCGTTAAGGTTAAACTTCAATTTCAACAGGACTTTGGGAATTAGTAAAACCAACATTGTTCATAATCTCTTCCCCTCTTTTATTAATTGCTTTGATACTATCATCTCCTAGGGGAATATTTCTAAGTTCATATTATAATAATTCATCCTACCAACCAGTTTTAAAAACTCTACTAGTAGGCACCTATTTTTTGTTAGAGTTGCTAGGCTTTCAGGTGTAAGTGATAGATATCTCAGTTCTCGCTAATTTACCAATTTCATTAGGTCTTAAAACAAAGAGACTATCAGGTAATAGAACATTTTTCTGAATTTCAATACACAATTTTACATAACAAATTCTCTCCATAGTAGCTGTTTGAGTATCTATAAAAACTGATTTCCCTAAGGAGATTGCCAAGAAACTTAGCCCCTCAATAGTGTTAGAGAAGTTTTCTAAAGACAATCACCTTTATCACTTATTGTACAAATCATTTTATGAATAAAAAAAAGCATTTTTTCATTATTTCGATGTTCATACGTTTATGGATTTGATTTGATCTTAAATTGATTTAATGAAGTCCTTGATACAAAATATAGCATGGAGGAAATCATGATGAGATCATGATAATGAGATTCCTATCATTTGTAATTATGTTAGTATCTGAACTCTCCCTAGTCATAAGATTAATAAGATGGGATATCATTAATCTGGATAGACTAATGCATATTATACTCCTTGCTTAGATTAAGCAGTAGATCTCATAAGCTGTAGATATGAGTTATTTAGAATTAACATGTGGATGCTTAAGGGTATTAAGTACATTAGATTGACCTACTATAAGACAATCATATGGATATTCTATTCCAATGTCAATGATAGTCTCATCATAACAATGATGCAAGTATCCTTTAACTTGAGATGCTCAAGGATATCTCGGATATTGATCCTATGTTTTGACTCCATTCATTAGTGCCTTTCAAGGGTTACTCATAGGGTGGTGATTGGGTACAGTTTGAGGTATTCAGAGGTAATTGAGTAGCCAACAAAGGATTCACATAACACTTGGACTAAATGTGGTGTAGTTAGTCTAGTGGGACTTGACACTTTGACCATACTCTGGGCCAAGTGGGTATAGATGGTGAAAGGAAAAATTGCATGGCAACATTGCATATGGAAGGGTTCGTAGTCAAACTACTAACTTTTCGGTAAATTGGGGGTCATGACGTGTTGCTAGATACCACTTTTGACTTACTTGAATTAAGTGTTAATTCAAGTGGGCAACATAACTGGGAACCTAATGGGTCGCACACTTAGGAGATCTGAAGGATGAGTAAAATGGTCTTAAATGGTGATTCAAGATATGAGAGAGTGTTTTAGGATTATATCGTGATGTGATTGTGGTATAAAACGTTCCATGGAATGGATTAGAAACAAGTGTTGTTCGTTTCCTTGAATACATGCTATTCATGGTCATTAACTTCCCATAACTTCCATTAATGCATGTTATTCATGACCATTAACTTCCCATAAGTTTCCATTCATGATGGGGGTTATGGAAGACCAAATGGTGTAGAAAATTGAGATGATTTCGTGCATCTTATGTAAGACAAAAATGAAAAAGAAAGGTTCTTTTTCTTACACACATACACTTTTCTCTCTAACTCTCTTAAGAGTTCTTGTCTTTGTTAGCATAAAGAAAGAATTCTAGCCATATCCTAGTGAGGTTTTATCCTTCTATCTTCATGTGGATTTTCATTAGAGACGATCTGCATTGATCGTTGTGGTTTACGACAACCCAACACGAAGAAGATTAAAGAACGAAGGAGATCTTCATAAAGGTATGTAAGCATCTTACATTTCATGTTTTTTTGTTTTTCTATATCTATATGTATGAGTAGATTTAGTTTTTAAGGTTTTGTTTGATTTTTGCTACATATACTTTGTATATATTATGTATGAGATGCATGACTGGAACCTAATAGTGGTATTAGAGCCATGTTGTACCTTGTTAGATGTAGAATACATGACATGTGAAAATTGTTTCATGGTTGTGACAGGTTAAGGTCTTGTAATGTTTTGTTTGAAATTAATTATAAAAAAATGGTTTTCATGATTTTCTTTCACCAATCTATTCATAAGATGTATGTGAATGATTCAGTTTGACTGAAAATAATTTTAATGTGATTAAAATATTTAATTTTGACTTTACAAGAACATGCATGAAATATGTCTTTTAGCTAGGCATATGATGTCTATTAGTTAAACTGATGAGGTTACACATGGTTTTCTTGGAATTTCAATCTAGAAAAATTATGTGAATATATTTGGGATGTTTTATTCCTCTTTAATTTTTGTATAATTATTTAAAATGTTTTAACAATTTTATCAAACAATTTTCATATCTGGACAGTTTTCTAGAAATTGTAGGCTCTGTTTTGTTTGATGTTTTTGTATGTTTGTATTTCGGTTCTAGAACCTTAAAAATATTTTTATATGATAAAAATGTGTTAATTTGATGTTTGAAGAATTCCTAAATGATTTTGCTTGAAATTTGATTTCCAGAAAATTTTAAGTCATATTTATTATTTTTGGTGTCTTATCGGTGTTTTGATGATCATGATAATTTTTAGATGATTCCTAAATTATTTTGATCATTATGAAATGACTTAGAGATGCTTGGAATGATTATTTGATGTTCTAAAAATTTTGGGAAATTATAGAAATTAATTTTGAATTAATTTTAGTACATCAATAGATTTTCAAGTAAGACTAGAAATATTAGCATGTATGACAAAATTGAAGTTTTTTTAAGGTAAATTAATTATGAATTAATTTTTGGAATTAGGAATTCATGTTAATTGGATTAATATTAGTTCCAACCGAAATAACATACATTAGTAATTTTAACCAAGTTAGTAAAAGGAAGATAGTAAATCTAAGTGTTGGATTGGGCTTTGATCTATGTTAGGATCTATAAGTGTTGATATTCATTTATATATGAATTGATATTAATCTTAAATAGAATTAATAAGGTCCATGATACCAAACATAGCATGAAGGAAATCATAATGAGATCATAATAATGAGATTCCTATTATGTGCAATTATGTTAGCATCTAAATAATCCCTAGTCATAGGATTAATAAGACAGGACATTATCAATCTAGATAGACTAGTTCATATTATACTCCTTGATTTGATCAAGCAGTGGATCTCATAAACTATAAGCATGAGATATTTATAGTTAATATGTGGATGTTTACTAAGGGTAGTAAGTATACCGGATGACCCGATATGAGATTATCATAAGGATGATCTATCGAATATCAATGATTAATCTCATCATAGCAATGGTGCAAATATCCTTAGACTTGTGGTACTCAAGGATATCTTGGATATAAATCCTGTGCTTTGACATCATTCCTTATTACCTCAAGACGAGGTCGCTCTTAGGGTGATGATTGGGTACAGCTATTTGTATTTGAAGGTAATTGGGTAGCCAATAAACCACTCCTAATAGAAGGAATTGATACCCACAATCTCTTGTTAGGATCATTACTCGAGAGTCTCTAACTAGAGCAATTATGTGTTATAAAGAGAGTCTTCAATGACACATAGATTAATGAGATCCCAGGATAAGAACTAACATCACTTAGACAAAATGTGACGTAGCCAGTCTAGTGGGAGTTGAGACATAGGCCATACTCTAAACCAAATGGGGTATAGTATGATGAAAGGACGAATTACACGGTAATTGTCTATGGAAAGGTTCATAAGTTGGATAATTAACTATCAAAGAGTTTGTTTATTAATCCACTTATATTTCGGCAAATAGGCATCATGAAACCCTTCATGATATGCTTAAATTAAGAGTTAATTCAAATGCCTAAAATAATCCAGAACCTAAGGGTCACACGCATAAAAGATAGGATAAAAAACAAGTGTATATGGTTTATTTTAAGCAGGCCACAATCGTGGCCAAAGGCGAGATATGCCACAATCGTGACAAAAGTCACAAAATGGTATATAAGTGAGCTCTTCACTTATGTACACGCGCTTCCTTTAATTCTTACACATTCAACTAATAGAGAAATGGTTCTAGAAGAGTTCTAGAGTAAGAGTGAGGTGTCTTGGGTCTTTTTCTTGCAATTCATGCAATTGTTGCACAAATCAAAGTGCATGCAACAAGATTCTTGACCTATCTTCCATCATCTTGAGCATCTACTAGAACTCATCTATTTTTGTGCTCAAATAACCCTTATACATTGTTTCTTCTTCCATCTTTGTGTGTTCTTGGAGATCAAGGAAGGGTTTGGTGTTTGCAGCAACCCAAACAAAGAGAAGAAGCAAGAAAGGAGGATATACACAAGGTAAAAAGTCTACATTTCATGTTCTTTTATACATATCTTTGCATGCATGTTAGATCTTGTGGTTTTTGGGTTCTTATGACACTTCCCCTGCATCTGCATGCATGTGATGCATGCAACTATGGCAAACCCTATAATGGTATCAGAGCTTGTTTGTGAATGTAATAGATGATGTATTAAACATGTACAAAGTGTTTGCTAGGTTGTAACTGACTTGCAAGTTGTTTTGTAAAAATTCGTGTAAATTGTAGAATTTTTTTCTGTTTTTCTTTTACATAAATGTTTATAAGATTTTATATTATGTTTTTGTTAGAGGATATTGCAATTGAATGTTATTTTCTATTTTATTTCGAATTTATATCCAGAATGTTCATATGATGATTTCTGGAAAACTAATTGCATGTGCTAATTTTAAAAAATTCGTATTAATTCTAGAATTTTTTTTTGTTTTTCTTTCATTGAAATGTTTATAAGATTTTATATTATGATTTTGTAAAAGAAAAATGCAATTGAATGTCATTTGCTATTTTATTACGAATTTAGTTTCAACTTGATACATGTATGAAGTTTTGGAAATTCTAGAAATGCGATGAACATGCATGCATAAAAATTCCATATTACTTTTTATAAAATTTTTTTAATAAATTTTATGCATGCACATGCAAGATGAGATGTTTCCACGTATATGAGATGCATGACACTTATTGTTAAAGTAGTTATCTTATGCATGCATGATGTAATGGTTGACTACTATTAGAAGTAATGTGACAAGTGTCTTACACATATAATGTGCTGGCTATTTCCTATTTATTAATAAATAATTCTGAAGAATTAGGTTCTGAAATTTTTTATTAGACAAATTTAGAATGTGGATAAGACTTTGGAATTTTTCCAGAATTAATTGAATTTGATTCAATTAATAAATAAAGTCAAAGTCAACATTGGTCAACTTTTTGAAAGTTGATAGAGTTGACTTACTAAATGACTTATCATGTATGTATTTCATTTATGAGACCTAAACAAGGTTCTTATGTGATAAGAAATATATTATTTTGATGATAATAACATGCTTAATGTATGTGCTTGAAATTAGGGTTATGGAAATTTTCCGAACATCGAATCGGTCTCTTTAGTATCTAATAGGTTAACTTATTTATCTTGACTATTTTGGTCGCCAAGATAATTTTGACTAGTGCCGAAATTGTTTAAATAAATTTGAGATGACCTAGGGATATTATAAATGACTAATTGATGTACGGGAATTTTGAAAACTTTAGGGATTAATTTAGAATTAATCCAAGTGGAGCATAACATTTCTAGTGTGACTAGATAAAGGCATATAAACTAGGATTAAAGTGTTTAATCTGGACATCAAAATAATTAAATTTTAGGGTTCCTAATTGAATCACATTCTTGATTCGGATTAACGAAGACTAACACTAGTACCCAATTAGGTTCAAGAGTTGAATCGAATCACGAACTTTGGATGTATAGTCAAGTCATAACCTAAATCTAAACCTCCTTTATGTGATACATGCATTAGATGCATTTTAAGGGTAGTTATGGACATAGGCTCAATTCAATTGAGTTATCTATAATCTAAATATATATATGATATACATAATCAAGATCATCCAAGTATTGATGAGACCAAAGGAAAAATCCCTCAACCAAAATATTAAGACTTACGCATTCCATTTATATGGGAAGAACTAGAGTTCTTTTAAAGATGGGTTGTTAGGCAAACCCAAGCCCGCTCTATACGAATATATTCAAATCATAGAAATTAGATTTCTGGATTAATGGGTTGGCCCTAACTAGAAGCATTGATTTGTTGGGCAAATCCAAGGCCAACGTAGATAGAGGTGAAGTTAGGTTATATATATGATATGTATATAAATCAAGAGTTGATAACCCAATGAGTGTGCTAAATCAACAGTTGATGGCACAAGTTGATAGTTGCATAATTCAATGCAATTGGTATGAATGATACCTACCGACTGACCTAAAGTGGCTTATTGGGCAACATCAAGGTCATTCTTGGTGATATCAGATATCAACCTATTAAGAAAACTATAAGTTTTCTCAAATTCGTAGTGAGTGCTATGGATTTTAATAAAAATAGTGGGACTTGTAATGCATATTGTTAAAGTCCTTACATATATGCATAAGTGTACATTCTAACACTTTCTCTCATTCTTCTAGGTTATCGAATTGTATAATGTATTCTAGTGTGAACTTACGCTCCCTGTTAGATTCCAACAAACTTACAGGACCTAACTTCTTGGATTGGCTATGAAATTTGAGAATTGTTCTCAAATCTAAAAAACTAGGATATGTCCTAAATGAACCACTTCCTGATCCCCCTACTATCAATGCATCTGATGAAGATCATAGAGCTTACAAGAAGCTACTAGATGATAGTGAGTTGGCTAGTTGTATAATGCTAGCCTCTATGTCACCAGAACTGCAAAAGCAGTATGAGGCTATAGATGCTCATACCATAGTCTAACATCTAAGGGAACTGTTTGATGAGCAAGCTCAATTTGAAAAGGTTCGAGACCTCAAAGTTTCTTTTCCTTTCAAAGATGGCTGAGGGATCATCTCCGATGTAGTATGCACTGAAGATGAATAGCTACATTGAGAGATTAGCCAGTTTAGGTTTCATTATGGATAATGAATTAAGTATAGACTTATTTCTTACTAAATTGACCGATAGTTATTCACAGTTTGTGCTTAAATATCGGATGAACTAAATATCCACAACAATTCCTGAGTTGAATAATTTGCTTAAAATAGTTGAGCAAACTGTTAAGAAAGATAATAAGGTTATGATGCTAGTGGACTCTGCTTCTGGTTCTCAAAAGAAGAACCAAAAGAAGAAGAAGAAGTCCAAGGGGCCAGTGGGAGGTGTAACCAAGAAGAAGGAGAAGGAGACAACACCAAAGGGGATATGCTTCTATTACAATAGGGAAGGACACTAGAAGAGGAACTGCAGTGCTTATCTGGAGTCACTAAAGTAGAAAAAGGCGTTAGATGCCCTACCATCTACTTCAGGTAAGATATTTGTCATTGAGTTTAATACTATTTCTAATCATAACATTTGGGTATTAGATACCGGATGTGGCTCACACATATGTGTTGATATGCAGGGTCTCAGGGATAGTAGACTGCTCAAGAAAGGATCGATGGACCTACGTGTGGGAAATGAAGCAAAAGTTGTTGCATTAGCTATAGGGACATATGTTTTGTATCTTCCTAGTGGGCTAGAGTTAATTTTGGAAAATTGCTATGATGTACCCATTGTGACTAAAAACATTGTATCTGTTTCATGTCTTAATAAAATGGGATTTCATTTAAGTTTTTCACGCAATGATTGTTCAATTAAGTTAAATGAAATGTTGTATGGTACTGCTACATTGTGCAATGGAATTTACATATTAGATATGTCCAATCCAATTTTAAATATCAATGACAATAAAAGACAAAAACGAGATAATCTAAAATCATCTTACTTATGACATTGTTGACTTGGCCATATAAGTGAGAAATTCATAATTAAGCTACACAAGAATGGTAGCTTAGGGTCATTTGATTATGAATCATATGACACATACGAATCTTGCTTGTTAGGCAAGATGACTAAACTACCTTTTAAAGGAAAAAGTGAACGAATGAATGATACATTCTAATGTATGTGGTCCAATGTCCATTCATGCCAAAGGTAGTTTTGTGTACTTCATTACTTTTATCGATGATTATTCACGATATAGGTATATGTATCTAATGAGATACAATTATGAAGCATTTGAAATGTTCAAACAATTTAGACATGAAGTAGAGAAACAACTCAATAGAAGTATTAAGACAATTCGATCAGATTGAGGTGGTAAATACTTAAACGAGGAATTTCTAACTTATCTCGGAGATAATGGGATAGTGTCCCAGTGGACTCCACCTTACACATCACAATATAATGGTGTCGCTGAAAGGAAAAATCAAACCTTGTTAGACATGGTAAGGTTAATAATGGGCTTAGTAGATCTACCAAAATCCTTTTTGGGGTTATGCACTCGAGATTGTTGTTTAGGTGACAAACAAAGTCCCTTCAAAGACAGTTGAAGTTACTCCATATGAAATATGGACTAACAAGAGGCCTTATCTTTCTCATACGAAAGTTTGGGTTTTCTGGCTTATGTGAAGCGGATTCAATCAGACAAGCGTGAAGTAAAGTCTGATAAATGTCTTTTTATAGGATATCCTAAGGAAACAATTAGATATCAGTTCTATAATGCTTTAGAGAAAAAAGTGTTTGTCTCAAATGCTTAGTGAAAAAATTGTTTGTCTCAAAGCATGCTGTCTTTTTAGAGAAAGAGTTTTTTCTAAGAGAAGATAATAGAAGCAAAGTTGAACTTGATGAAGTTCATGATGCTCAAACAGATGCAGATCAATTGCCTAAACTCCAAATTGTTGCTCACAGAGATGAGACAACAGTCGAACCTTCTAACACACAATATGTTTATAGGTCAAGTAAGATGCGTAATGTTCCAGAGAGATATAGATTTCTCATAAGTGAACAAAATGACGTATTGCTTATAAAGGACGATGAGCCTACAATCTATGAAGAGGCTCTGAAGAGTTCAGAATCTGAAAAATGGCTTCAAGCCATAAAGTCTGAAATAGATTCCATGTAAGAAAACCAAGTATGGACTTTGGTTAAGCCACCTGAAGGGTTAAAACTTGTAGGATGCAAGTGGATTTTCAAGAAGAAAATCGACATGGAGGGCAATATGATTATCTTCAAAGACAAGGAGTTGACTATGACAAGACCTTTAGCCCCATAGTTATGCTTAAATCTATTAGAATATTCCTAGCCATTGCTGCTTATTATGATTATGAAATATGGCAGATGGATATGAAGATAGCTTTCCTAAATAGAAACCTAGTTTAGGATGTACATATGATACAACCTGAGAGCTTTGTATCCAGAGATGGCAGAAAGGTATGCAAACTTCAAAATTCCATTTAGGGATTGAGGTAAGCATCTAGGAGTTGGAACATCAGATTTGATGAGACAATCAAAGAGTTTGGTTTCTCACAAAATCTTGATGAACCTTGTGTGTACAAGAAGGTTAGTGGGAGTGCTATCATATTCCTTATGTTATATGTGGATGACATATTACTAATAGGAAATGATGAGTCAAGTTTGCAGTTAGTCAAAGTTTGGTTGTCCCAGAATTTTTCCATAAAAGACCTTAAGAAGCAACTTACATATTAGGAATAAAGATCTATAGAGATAAATTAAGGAAGTTGCTAGGTCTTTCACAGTCAATGTACATAAATAAAGTGCTAAATAGGTTTAGCATGGAGCAGTTCAAGAGAGGGTTTCTTCCTATAACTCATGGGATAAAACTCTTGAAATCTATATATCCTAAGACGCAAAATGAGAGGACTCGCATGAGTATGATCCCGTATGCTTTGGCAGTAGGATCAATCATATATGCTATGTTATGTACAAGACCCGAAATATCGTATGCTATAAGTGTTACAAGCAGATATCAATCGGATCCTGGTGAGGGTCACTGGGTGGCTGTTAAGAATATCCTAAAGTACTTAAGAAAGACTAAGGATGTATTCTTGATATATGAAAATAGAGATCTTTAAGTGAGCAAGCATATGGATGCTAGTTTTCAATATGACCAGGATGACCCCAAATCCTAGTCAAGTTATATTTTCACACTGGATGGTGGAGCGGTCAGTTAGAAGAGTTCCAAATAAGAGACAACTACAGATTAGACGACCGGGTCAGAGTACATTGCAGCTGCAGAAGCCACAAAAGAAGTTGTTTGGATTAAGAAGTTCTTCATGGAACTTGGAGCGGTTCCTATCATAGTAGACCCAATATTGTTATACTGTGACAACAATGGTGCTATTGCTCAAACTAAAGAACCGAGGTCTCATCAGAGGTCCAAGCACGTACTCAAGAGATATCACCTGATTAGGGAGGTAATTAATAGAGGTGATGAGAAGATAAAGAGAGTGCCCACAGATCAAAACATCGTTGATCCTTTGACTAAGCCACTTCCTCAAACAAAATTTGATTCTTGTTTACTCACCTATGGTATTAGATACAAAGGCGATTGGCTTTAGTGCAAGTAGGAGATTGTTAGAGTAGTGCTTTAAAGGCAATTACCTTTAGCATTTTTGTATAAACTTTATTTTGATTAATAAAGAGAAAGGAATTTTTCATTGATTTAATATTCGTTTATATATGAATTGATATTGATCTTAAATCGAATTAATGAAGCCCATGATACAAAACATAGCATGAAGGAAATCATAATGAGATCATGATAATGAGATTCCTATCATGTGCAATTATATTAGTATCTAAATAATCCCTAGTCA
>JANQBM010042704.1:0-10246 GCA_025594535.1 Erythroxylum domingense | reverse complement strand
ACGCCACCCTCGCGGGGCACGGATTCGGATATCACTGTCGATATCGGGTTCGGGTTCGGTGGGAGTGGGGTGTTACAAAGAACCTAAGCGAAGAAATCCCCGAAGGTGACTAACCCTACACGTGACTCTGACTCAATAATTAAATCTGACTTAATAGTTAAATTATTTGATTACAATAAAATATCAAATATCAAACATAATCAATTAAATGAGAAGGCCGCGATCTCGTTCTTGATGAGTGCCGCAATTGACGCGTATCACATTATTTTACGTTAACATATATGTGAAAGGGTAAGGATCTCTAAAGACTTTAAAGAATCATGGGTTTGCAGCGTAATGGATTAAATTCGATAATAAATGCAATCATCAATATTTGGGGGAGGTGGACGTGTGAAAGAAACTATGAAGGAGGTGAAACTTGAGAGTGGGACTTCATGTGATCGATAGGGCTTAATATTACAATAGCTTAAGAAAGAAAAGAAGAGGGAGAGTAAACAAATAGATTAAACAAGAAAGAACCAATATTGAATAGTTTAGCCCTAGATAAGATAAAACAATACAATAATGAAAGATTCTTACATAAATAGGATGTAAGGGATCAAAGAAGAAAGTATTGCATATTAGGGGATAAAATTATGGAACTACTTTTAGGTGCAGGGTGATCAGTTGAATATCGTGGTCTTAATTCCTGTGTTAATCCTGAAGGAAGAACTCGCTGGTCAGTCACATTAACTTACAGGGTGCTTAAGCACTTGCAAAGCTGGTTTCAAGTTTATTACACTTCAATACATGGAAAATCTATTAAAAGAAGTAATTAGTAAGAAAAAGGAGTGATAAAAAAATAGAAGTAAGAAAAAAGAGAGTTATGAAATTATTTGAAGAACTTGTATAAAAAAGGGATAAAAATGCACAAAAGGAAATCGGATGTTATGGAAGTCATAGAAGTAAAAAGATGAAGGGAAGGAATTTTTGAATTCTTCTTTTGATGATGCTACTCATATAATATGTAATGGGCATATAGGGTCGTGGGTGACTTGGGACTAGTGAAAAGGAATTTACACTGATGATTACAACCCCAAAGACAATATGGAGTACTTTTGGCAAATACTGATCATCAATAGTTATTTTTGGGTATTCCATTAGATGATAAAGAATAGAGACCTTATTTACCCATATATTCATTATCGATTGGGAAATGGTAACTCCATCTGGTTTTGGTATGATAATTAAGCCGATTCTAGTCCATTAATATGAAGATTTAAACTTGCTCGTTTTAGACGTCGCATCCGCTTAGTGCCAAGTCTCAACACTTATTTCATATGGGCAGTGGGTCAGACACTTCAGATGTTTTTCTACGCTTTGCCAGGTATTCCCTAGTCAGCATAACTCTAATCATATGGATACAATTGTTTGGAAGCTCCACCCTTTAGATCTTTTCACTAATAAATCCTGCTACAATATTCCTTAAGCTAATCTTCCAATAGTTTCTTGGTGCTCTCTTATTTGGAAGCAATGTCTTAGCCCTAGAGCCTCCATGTTTATGTGGTTAGCTATTAAAAACAAATTGAGCACCAAGGATAGATGGTATGGGTCCACAAGGACCCCTTGTGTCAGCTTTGTCATATGCTAGCTGAAGACCGCAACCACTTGTTCTTTAGTTGTATTTACTCCATCACGATTTAGAGCCAACTGCTCCATAAACTTGCTCCTTCTAGCTACTTATATGATTGAACTATCACACTTATTTGGATTATTAATGTCTCTAGATCACACAAGAAGTGTAATAGCCCATTTTTCATACTAAGGGTTAGAGCCTTAGATTATTGCATATAAGTCATATCATTTTAGCATTCATGAAATGCATTTCATTCACATGCATATCATTATCATAAACACATGAATTATGATTTCTTACACATTGCAAAGATAGTATATGTACTCAATTGACATATTCTAGGGTACGAAAGGTTTAAAATGATCATGATGTGAATTGTGTATTGTTATGTCTTGAATTTTGGTTTGAATGATTACGAGTAGTAAATTTGGAATTAATTATTACCATTAGAAAAGTGATGAATTAAAATGTATATTTAGATTAGGAAAAATGCCAAGTGGCAAGACAAATTGACATACGAAAAATTAGGATGACTAAGCCTATAAAATAAGTGACAAATGGCATAGATAAATAAGTGTCATTTGGCATTGATAATTAATTGACAAATGGAAGCAATAATTGAGTGACAAATGGACTAGTAACTAGGTGACATTTGGCAACTTATATAGGGGATAAGTGGCTTACATGCTTAGGGACGTATGTCAATTAACATGGTGATATATAGCATCTAAGGAGTTACGCTTTTGTAGGAGTAGTTTTAGCTTTGTTCATTCTTCTTCTCTTTTCATCTCTCACCATCAAAACTTTCTTCTATCTCCCATTCTTGTGTTTTATTTGAGCTAAGATAAATAACAACACCAAATACATGATTTTACCCTTCACAAGATAGCTAAAGAACCAAATTATTGTTGTCTTTTATCCTAGCTAAAAACCATCCAATTTCCACCTTGAATTTGTGGTGATTTTGCATGCATGGAGGGCTAGGTAGACTTAATGAATTGAGCTGGAATTGGAAGCCAAATAAGTAAGTAAAGTGTTGTTCTTTATGACATGTTCTAGTAGAAAGATTATGATGATTGAATTAGGATAGATTATATATGATGTTGATGTTGAAGATGTGCTGGAAAATGGAGAATGAATTGGTACTTTTCTGTTCTATTTTTGCATGTACGAAAACAATATTTTATGGGCTGTTCTATGGATAATTTAAGTTAGGAATTGAAGTATAATTGATGAGGAATTCATGCTAAAGATAGGTGTTATTAAGGTTTTTTCAATTCTAAAAGTTAGAGCTATAGGTGTGTTTGTAAAAAAATGACTGTTAATGACATAAGTAGGTAGAATTTTGTAAGCCTTATTAGTGTAACCAATATGGAAGTTAAATTAACATGAAATGAAATAATCTTAAAGGACATGAAATCTAGAAAATTTCAAGTGTTGGTGATGTCTCTAAGCTTGTAAAATTCGTGAAGTATTGAAGGTAGTAAAGTTACACACATTAGTAATGTTGATGATAAATTCCGGAATTTTAATTTCAGCCTTATGTACATGTTGAACTAGCTGAGAAATTTCACTCTAAAATGGTATATTTGGACTTGATTAAGGCTAGGAATGAGCCTAGATTGTTTATTGATTGATTGGTTAAGAGCTTGATAAGTTTATATAGTTAATTGATGTCATAACCTAAAGAATGGACTGTTTTTATGAAGTTGAGTTCAAATATGGAAATTATAGTTTATTAAAGGAATAAATGAGTTCTTTTAATGCAAACATGATCTTAAAGACATGAGTAATATGTATAAGATATGGAAGAATGAGCATTGAAGAACATTGGGTAATTATGAATGAGAATTGGGAAATGTATGAATATATATTGGTAGAAAAAGTTTGGTGAATGTATAGATCTAGATTACTGAAATTCCATATTTAAAGTAACAATTGTGTGTGTGTTATAAGATACTTTTGATCATGAAAATGTTAAAGGATAAGTATAAAGTATGGTTGATGAATTTAGAGCAAATCAAGCTAAATTAAAGGTACAAACCTGACTGCAAAATGGTAGTATACAAAATATGATGTTTGAATGATGAAGATTTATAAATAGTTACATACCCGGAAAGGTAAATTGAGCTTGCATTAAACATGATTGAATATTTGTGCATGATTGAATATTCATATGATTAATCAACTTAGTAATGTGTGAACTATATGTGTGAATTACATGACTAAAAGAAGCACAAATTGATCATTAGCATCTAGACATTGTCGGGTCATCAAGGCAATAGCTTATCTAGAGCGTACTGTGAGTTAATCTAGATGTTTTCTCACTATGACTAAATTTTTTTCGATTAACTCTTAGATATTGAACTGTTATTAATATGATTGTGATAATTCTAGACATTGATGGTCTGAGAAGTTTAATATTCAGGATTGTATTGGAAGTGCTTTCCAATTGTATGTGAATATGGAAAATGTGTGCCCAACTAAATGTTAAATGCTGGACTCAGATCTGATGAATGTGATAAATAACTGTGCACATTGAACATAAGTTAGTGATAGCATATTATGTGAATTAATGCATTCCATCACATTGTTATGCATGATCAGATAAAGGAGTTATGACCGTAGTGACTAGTGTGAAAAAGAGCTTAAAACTTAGAAATGAGCACAAAGAGCCACAGAGTCAGTTATTAATAAGTACAAAATAGGTACGGGATATAATACAAAATGATCTCGATATCCACAAGGGATACGAGATAGTAAATAGACGTTCGATCATAACAAAGTAAAAATGAAAATAGAGTCACATGTGTATTTGCATATATAACTTTACATATATCATATGAATGATTGAGTTGAATTATTAGATTGTTCTGAAATGGTAATATGAAATGTTTGTATACATATTGTACTCATTGATATATGACAAAAAGTTATGTGGGATTTGATACTGAATGATATGTTATATTCCTTGAATTTGGTTATACACTTGCCTTTATGTTCTGATTAAGTAGGCACATCGATGATGATTTACTCACTGAGTTCGCAAACTCATCAAAATTATAATGTTAAATTTTCAGGTACAAGGAATTATAGCTTCTAAAGAAACCATGCAGAATTCTAGTGCATTCATTTTGAGAACAAGAATGGCTCAAGATCTGGTCAGTTGATATTTGAGGAGTTTAGTTTAGAACGTTTTCAGTTAGCATCCCATTTCATGTTGTATATTTTGTATGGATTAGTAAACTTTCAAATGTTATGTAATGTATATATATGGATTATGGATTGTAATGTAACAATGTAAGTTTATGTTTGTGAATGAAATGGGAAAAGTTGATCTTTTTGAATGTTTATGATTTATGTGATGCCTTAGTTAAAGTGATTGTTCTAACATGCTATTCTCGTAGGGTATGTTCTCAAATATCCTTTAGATGTTCGGGCATATGCTCGATGGAAGTGGCGTGTTACAAGAAGGATAGTTTGATTTTCAAAGAAACTTTCAATCTAGTGATCTACAATATATGGCAACAAAGGAACTGAAGGATTAATAGCAAGGAGTGCACTAGCCCTTGTCCCTTATCAGCTCACCAACTTCATTTCTAATGAGATTTGTAGTCTAGTAATTGCCAAGGAAGTAACTCACTACTTATTAGACAATATGAAAATACGCTGGCTTTTATAATATAGTTGCAAGTTACAATATAGCTTAAATAGTATTTTATCTTTGTAAATAGTTACTTTTGGACTTCTCTTAAGAAGATCTCATTGTAATGTTGACTATAGTTTCACCATAGTTGATAAAATTTCTTTTACCTTAAAAAAATTTGGAGTCTAATGCTATTTGTTATATGATGGAAAGCGAATTTTAATTACTTGAATAATGGATATAAATTTTGGCTTTTGGTGATTTTAACCTTGTCTCCTACCTCGAGTTCTCAATAAAATTCTAAAAGCAAAACTCTTATTACCTCTAGTTCTCTCATTTTCACTATTTCCTATTGTTGACTAATTCCTTCTATTCCAGATATTGATTTCTCCATTTTTATTCTTTTTGTATGGAGTGTTTTACTATTATTACATTTAGGTGAATTAAGTATTTAGATTTTGATTTAGTAGTTTTTTAATGGCAAAAGGCTAACCTGCTTCGCTATTTTGAATTTATGTGTCAAGAAATAATGTTTCTAAAGCTAGGATTTTGATCCCAAATCAATTTTTCATTTCTTTAAAGCAATCTAATACCATGGTATTACAGAGTAATCATTTTAGTTTCCTTGTCTTAATGTCAATCCTTACCCAATTTTCTTGACCTCTCTACTCTTTGATTTGACAGAAATGCCTACATGAAGTTAGGATTTCTAAGTTTATTGACAAGACCCTTCTACATTAACTAAAGAAGGCTAGGATGAAAGCAATTTAGTATAACCTATGAGGTTGAAGCGTAACCTCTCATTTGTTAATTGTTAATAATCAATTAACAAAATTGACATTATCTATAAATATAAGATAATATTCATTTTATTTTATGACAAATTTCAAAAAAACATTAAAAAAATAAAGGAAGAATTTTTGCAAAAAAACAAGTTTTTTTAAAAGATTCCTTTAACCTCACAATTGATGACCCTCTCTTAACCCTCGTAAAATGGGGAGCGTTGTGCGCTGGGCCAGCCCCCTATGTTTAATCGAAGAATTCAAAATTAGACCTAAATAAGTTATTTGATTTGAATAATAATGATACATTTGAAAGATAATATTGTTTATGTTTGTTTTATGTTTATGTTAAGATAATTTTTATATCACAATAAGTTATATATGCATTTTAATCATGATCCTTATCTTGACAAAAAATTGAAATGGCATTTTTTATTTAATCGATAGTCTTTAAATTGTGATAATGAACAATTTCAGATAAAAGTTAAGCATTGATTATTTGTATTAATATTAATATCCTTATATGCATATGTTATATTGTGTATACTTTTAGATATGTATTGAAAAAGTATTTATCATGAATACACAATATTAGACATATTTAAAATTGGTGAAGAGTATTATATAGTTTTACAATACATATTTTAAATTGTGTATTACTATTTATGAATATTTTTACTAAGTTTATTGTTTGGATTGTCTCTTTACCAAATTCCATCACTATGAGACTATGTCATGATATCATAAAATAATTTGCAATAAACTAAATCTACGAAAAAAAGCACTATAGAAATTGATTGCATGGTAGAGAATCCTATGCAATGTAATTATGGAAATAACAAAAAAGCCTTTTGTATAGATGTCTATGTTTGTCCAAATAAGAAGGAAAATCTTAGTTCCATAAGATCCATACCCAAATATCAAAGATATATGCAACATCTTTCACTTCTGTAAAATCCAATAAAAAAAAGACAAACATCCTAGATTAATAGATTGTGACACAATTCTATAGATGGTGATAATTGATAGGTGTGCAATAAAATATGTTTTTATAGGTAATTGGCATATGTTTTTTAGCATAAGTGTTGATTATTGTTCTAGTTTAGGATTCATTTTGTATGTTGTCTTTAAGTTTGATTTTCATTATTGTTCTTGTGTGTTTGATGTTAATTGAGGGCAAGAATTGATTATTTTTATGTAGGAAGAAGGAGGGAGCAACTTGGAGGGTGAACTAACGATCAAAGAGGAGAAGAAATGAGGAGTGCATTTGTGACCCATGTCGCGTGGGAATTACAGAAGAATTAAGCTTTGGATTTTTGGACTATAAAAAGAGAATTAAGTATCCATATTTAAAGGAGACGATACCCACCTGTAGAAACACCATCCTTGAGTGAAGAAAACATGTTTGGAGCATTGAGGAAGGATTGAAGACAAGGATCATCATCAAGATTGGGCAAAATAGCACATCAATACCAAAATTCCAGATTTTGGCAAAGAAGAGAAGGAGTCTTTCTATTCAATTTTCTGTCATTTTAATCTCTTCTGTTCCTTGTAAAAATGGATTATTTGAATGCTGATGATATAATGGTGACCATATTAGGCTGATTTTATTTTAGGATTGCTTTTGGGACTATTTTGTTGAACTCCTATTTTATTGAATTGAATGCAATTGTCTTTATTAATTGTCATCTTGCAACAAATCAAGAGAGTGAGAGAGATAAATTTCATGTAGGATTGTACAACAAGAGTTGGTGACCTATAGACTAGCAATCATCACGGTAATTAAATAGTTAGAAGAGAGATATCGACTAGTCAATTGATCACCCATAGGATAGTTTGATAATTAATTGAATCTGTAGAGTCATTGGGTAGGTAGAGAGATCATCCAATTGATTCCCATTAATTCGATTAGGGATAAATAAATATACCTTAAGAGAGGGTAATTAGTATATTCGAAAATCTAGGGTAAGACATAATTCGATCAATAAAATAGGAGGGAGATAAAATAGGGAAAAAGTAATCTCTAGTATTTAGATTCTTGAATTCAGATTTTTTGCAATTTTAGTATTGTCCATTGTTTACATTAGTCTTTTAATTTTAATTTAATTTTCCAAATTATTTGCATTTCATAATTTAATTTCTTAAACAAAGTTGTGTCTAAATTAAGCAGTGTCTAGGCATCAATCCCTGTGGGATCAATATTCGCTCCCTTTACTACAAGTCATGACCCATTCACTTGCAGTTTTTTGAGCATAAAACAAGTAGATAGGTTTTGCCATCAACAAGTTTTTTGCGTCATTGTCGATGATTGATTGTTGAGCACCGTGTTTAATTTAGATTACTTTGATTTAAGAGTTTTTTATACTTTTTCTTGTGTATTTGTAGGTGCATGAACATAAGGAGTACATGAAGACCGACAGAAATTAGTAAAGAAGAAGTTTGGGTCGTAAAGTAGAGAGACATCAAGACATCTTAGAATAAGGAATGAGAAATCTAAAGAGCTAGATGTTAAGAAGAAATAGAAAGAAAAATGATGGAAGATAATTATTATAAGGAGCAAGGAACTTTTGCAAATTACAATAAAGTGTAGTATGGTTAGGGAAGTACAGATTCTTGTTAGAACACGTCCACTGTGGGATGGCAGAACCACCCATATTTTTATTGGTTTAACAATGCAAGTATTCACATGGGACATAAAGACCAATTTGAGTTTCAACAAGATCGAATTAGAGTGATGGAGAGTAAGTTGGACAAGTTTATGGAGATGTTTGGTTCCAAACTGACAGCTTAGGAAGAGAACCAGAAGAGGATGTTTTCTAGCCAGGAGGAAAGTCAGAAGAGACTGGAAAAGAAATTCGATCAAATTCTTAAAAATCATGTCGCTTTTATTCACAACCTGGAGAATTAAGTAAGATAACTTCCTGTGAATTTTGTAAGAGAAGTGTGGAAAAATCTCTAAGAAATATGGAATTACATCAACTGGAGCAATATGAGACTATCACACTAAAGAATGAGGAAGAGCTAGAAGAATCAGTGGAATACCATGCTAAACCCTACTTTATTGAAGAACAAGAGACAAAAAAAGAGATTGAAGAAAAAAATGACAACCTCTCCATTATTCACAAGTTTTTGATATACCAAAGGTGAACAACGAAAAAGTTTGGGTGGATGTTAATGAAAAGAATTGTATCTTTTGGATTGATGATGATCAAGAGACATTTAACATGAATGATATATCTAAGAATCCAAATGATAGTAGCTCATTCAAGATAATTGATGTGTTCAAATCTTCTGAAGAACAAACGGACGAAGAACAGATGACAACAGACATCAAGTTTGAAAAAGTTATAAAAGTCTCTATTTGTGAAGAGGAAGAAGCAGAGGAGACGAAGGTGATTAAGGAAGAAAGAGAGCAACTCAAACTCACCTTCATACAGAACAATCTGTTTGATTCAATGGAAGATTCAAGGAGTTTTGTTATTCCCTATTTTATTGACAGTTTATTAATGAAAAGGACATTGATGAAATTAATTAGTTTGCTCAACTTTATCAATATTGTCCTTCTGTTCATTTTACAATTTGTAGCTTATTTATAGACTACAAAATCGATGTTGAACAAAAAAGGTAGAAGCAGGCCACTTGTAATTGATCCGAGATGAGTTTCTAGTGAAAGAAGAGCGTCGAGCTACCGACATTAAAAAAAGCACTGTATAGGAGGCAACGTATAAAATTCTATTTCCTTTTGATTGTTTTGTTTACCTTGTGTTTGTTTGCTTTCTTTAGTTATGATCATTTTTTAATTGAGTTTGATTGATGTTCATGTTGATTTTGTTTGAATGTTAACTTGTTTTCTTTTCAAATTTCTTGTTGATGATATTATCTTGAGGTGTTTTTAGGATTTGGGATAATGGAAAATTCATTTAAGCTTGGGAGAAGATTTGAAATTGTGAGGATCACTAATTCTTACGTTCGTGTGAATTGAAGTGAATCCCAAGAGCGTGAGAAATCTCTCCAGAAAGTTTCTGGAGAGAAAACTCATATCTGTGAGAATTGTGGTGATTCTTGAACATAGGAATTCTCTCTAGAAAGTTTCTGAACAGGAATATCACACTCATGGAAATTATGAGTTTTTGAATGATTAATGCATGAAAAGATGAAAGGATTGTAAGAATAATGAAAGAGTTGAAGAAAATACCAAGAATC
>JANQBM010042642.1:0-10252 GCA_025594535.1 Erythroxylum domingense | reverse complement strand
GGGGGTCTCGGATAACACATATAATCACTTAGAACTTAACCACTAAAATATTTTAGTCCAACCTTTACAATTGTCATGGCCATGATATAAAAATGTCACAACTATGAATTTTTTTCATAGAAGTGTCACGATCATGACACAATAATGTCACAGCCGTGACAATAGGATGAGGGATGTCACAATTGTGACATGAAATTGTCACAACCTTGACAAAGAGGGGGATGTCACATTGTGACATAAAATGGTCACAATCATGACAATGGGAGGTTTCATGGGGGTGATGGAAACATGCACGGGCGTGAGGGAGAAGAAAATGAAGAAGAGAGTCGAGACTTTCCAGTCACACTCCCTCCCTTTAAACCATCATAACTTACAACCTAGAAATCTAAAAATTTCAAACTTTATGTCGTTAGAAAGCTAAGAAAAATATCTACAATTTTTATGAAAACACTTGTGTCTAATTTTGCCTAGATCTGTGCAATTTACGCCCTTAAAGTTTGAGACTGCATTTTAACCCTTATTCACTGTTTTCATTCATTTGCTATCAACATTTATATATATATGCAAAACCAGTAACTGCAACCATAAGACCCAAATCTAACATTCAATTGCATACATACAATTTCTAATCTAAACAATTTTACTTTAGAAATTCCACCCAAGACTCATCACACAATCCGAAAACTTATTCCCAGCCACAATGTCAACACAATAGAAAAGAAAATTCTGCATATCTGCAACTTTTACTATAAACTTTCAATGAAACATAGTTTTAGCACAATTTCAAATTTCATATCCAAACCACATCAGTAACACAATAAAAAATACAACCATGAATGTTTATGCTTAATATGCTTCTAAACTGCCAAAAGTGATCCAAACTAACTAGTTAAGTTACAAATGTTAAAGATTCTTGGAGTCTGTCAAAGTTTTGCGAAGTTTATTGCTGATATACTTTTTCTTCACCTGAGGAGTGGAAAAATAGTGGGGTGAGCTAGGAAGCTTAGTGGCTAATACATTTATAGCCAACGATAACGAACTACACATTCAAGTATATATATATATATATATATATATATATATATATATCACATATTTATAAACTACATGCTAAACTTAGTAGATCACATTCAAAATTTAAAACTTTCACATATATCTGAAACACATTACCACACAATTCGACTCATATTTCATTCAATCATCATAAAATATCATTCAAACATCTTCCATATCCAACAATTCAGGATGTAATGCACAAACAAAATGGCTCGAGAGAATCCCATAGAACAAAATGGTGAAACCGAAGTTTACACTATAAATAAAATGAGTCCATTTTTCGGAGCTCATATGCCATAAGCAAGCAGTTATGAGAAGGCTTTAAGTCGACGTGCATGTGACGAACAAAATGGTATCTCTCTTACCCACATAATATATTTCAGATGCATACATATTATAATCATATTTTTCATGCTTCTTAATTTTCTGTTTTTCCTTAGCATAAAGCAATACAATTATACAAACAAACATGATATAAAATCAGAGAATGTTTTTCCCACATTCACAATGAGTCAAGATAAACATTAATAGCACTCATACACACAAATATTTTTGCCCATCATCACAAAACTATAAACATATTACCCACCTATTTTACTTGATATTTTCAAGATCAAACTTGTTCTTCTCCTTGCTCTTGACTTCGACTAGCTTAATTCCCTTCAAAAACATATATTTTATTTAATCAACACACACGAAAGATGCTTTCCTTAAACCTAACTATCTATAAATGAGCTTAAGCTTGATCTATTCTTAATTTCTCTAACTTAAAGAACTAAGATCTAACTAAAGTCATAAAAATCCAAGAATATAAAGCTCTTGTTCTTCTTCTTTCTCTCTCTTCATTTTCATCACATAAAACCTACTTTCTCTATTTCCTTCATCTATCAAAACAAAAAGAATAGGCAGAGAATACCTAAAAACTCACCTAAACTTTTCCTTCTTCTTCTTTCTCTTTTTCTTTCTTTCCTTCTTCTTCCCTTTCTTTCTCCTTCTCTCCTTCTAGTCTCTTCCACGACTCTCACTTTCTTTTGTTTCTTAACTCTCACGACTCCTTCTCTTATTTGTCTTATTAGTTTAAGACAAGATTTTTTATTTTCCAATTTTACCCTTCCTTATTAAAGCCAATTCCTACTAGCTCCTCAACTTAACTCTAATTCTTTCTTTTTAATTCATGCAACCATATAAAATTCATAATATACCATATTAAACTTAAAAAATTTCTAATTTGTAAATTCTAATTTATTTTCATGCTTGATAATTTAATAAAATAAATCCAAAGAAAAATCAAGACCACCCAACACTAAAGATATAAAGTCAGCAATATGTCAAATTAGTCATGAACATCAAGGCTCTTAACTAAGACATTTTTGTTTTGTTAGATGTCCATTATGCTAAATAGGAGCTCTACACTGGTATAATAACCACTAATTTAAATGCCTCCTACATAAATTTATGTCTACTATCTAGAAATGTCAATATTGGCCAGGTTGGCCCGTAGTCAATAGGTTTGCCCGGATCAAACCTGCCCACCGGCAGGGCCACGGGCTAAGGGAATTTGGCTCGTGAATGGATGGGCCGGGCTATGGTGAATCACAGGCCATGAGCCAGGGGGATGGGTCATTGGTAGCCTGTGGCCTGCAAAAGTGGATAGACCGGCCAGACTATGAGCTGGTCCGACCAGCCCGGCCCGTGGGCCCGTGACTCACCCAAGTCAAAACGACGTCATTTTGTTAAGGTTATAGTTATTTTTTCCAATGATAAAACAACGTCGTTTTGCTTTAAGAGTAAAACGACGTCGTTTTTTGGCGATAAGGTTACTAAAAAATAAGAGAGAAAACGACGTTGTTTCTTGGCGATAAGGTTACTAAAAAATAAGAGAGAAAAAGACGTTGTTTTCTTGCAAGGGAAAAATAACGTCGTTTTGTCTCTGATGAAATAAAAGAATGTCTCCCTTTCCTCTCCCTCGTCAGTCGTCTCTCCCACAGACCACAATTGACCTAGACCTAGACGCTGCTCTTACTCTGCCTCTGCCTCCCTCTCCTACGTCGCGCCGTCGCAAGTCACTCACTTCATTGTTCTTCTTCTTCAACTGACATCGCAACTTACAACATCGGAGACTCGCAGAGCTGCAGGTATCTCACTCTCTCTTCCTCATTACTCCATTACTCTTCAGTCTCGCTTGCCTTCATTTAGAACAGTTCACATTTGACCTTTTATTTGTGCGTATCTTGGAATCATTGTCAATGAATTGCTGATTGTTGTGGTAGCTTTTGTAAGAAAAAGAGGCCATTGATTGAGTTTTACTAGGTCAAAGAGGCTTACATTATTCTCATATGTGGGGTATCTTGATTTTGGTGAGGGGAACACCATATTGGTGTGGTCCATTAACATATATGCTTGAAATTATAGACTTTGAGGAACTCTTGAATTTGAGAACTTGGGAACAGATTTGGAATTCTAAATAGAAGATGATGAATCTAGAGAGCTAAGATGATAAAGATATGCCTTGGGATGATGGTTGACAAGGGTATAAAAGTCAAGTGATACTACTGAACAATAAGTGCTTAATTTTTTATTTTTAACTATATATAATTTGTTAACTTAAGAGTACCTGATGATTAAATAAACTAAGATTTTACCATATGGCAATTTTAGAGAGATGCAAAAGCGAGAGCGTATAGGGTTGCTTTTGTAATTGGATAAAAAGTACTTAAATTCGTCTTTACTTTTGGTAGTTTGATATTTTAATGATCTCTACTTTATTGGCTGCAACTTCTACAGTTATTACCTATTTCATTGTTGCACTTCTAATAGAGATTCGTGGTATTTGCAAACCTATTTTTGGACAGTTATTTTAACCTTACATAAACCTCTTTTTTTGGTGCCATCGTTGCTACTTTTACTGTTATAGGTTTGCAATTTTATTCAATATGATAAGTTGCATTTTTTGATGAATTATTATACAATGTTGTCTTTATAATCTATTTATTTTACACTTCTTACTTATTGAACTTTGTTAAATGGGTTATGAGTGGGAACTGAGTTTCTGTTTGGGCCTTTAGATTGTTATTGCATATTCAACTCTTGTTGCGACTGCTACTACTATTTTCTTGATCTACTTCATTGGTTAAGGAAAGATTTTTTAAAGGAATGCCTCTAAGAATCTCTAGTCTTTTGAACTTTATGATTATATTCTAGGTTGAGCACAACATTTCAGGAACACCTTTATGTCCGTGGGTCATCAATCATGATCTTAACCAATAACATCTTTACTATACCTTATTATTGCATATATAATATATTCTTAGACCTTGCAGTATGTATTAGGCTAGTGATTAGTATTTGGCTCAATTACATCATACAGAGCAAGAGCAAATGAAAATAACCACAAATATTCTTTAAATTTGTTTATGTCAAGATTAAGTAAAGCTTTTCTTAAGATGACAACTAAATGAACAGAGTGTGTTAGGTTATGTCAAGCACATTGTGTAAAAGTAACACAACAATTTCATACCACATTAAGCAGAGATAAAATTTTTTAAGTAAATATATTCTTATAAAAATATAAAGCAGAAATTTATGAGTTAGGATGTCCCACTTTCTATCTTCTGCACGTCTGGGAAAAGGGATCCGAAGCTTGTAAGTATTCCCTTGATGAACACCCTAGAAGCAAAAGGCGGAAATAGGTCAAAAAGCTTACTTACCTAGACACAACAACATTTTGAGAAAAAATGAACTTAAAATGACAAACCACTAATCAAGAATAACATTTTCATAGATAGTTAATCTGTCAATGAAGAAACTTAAAGGGGAGTTTAAATCAGTATCCTAAACCAACTAGATTATCCTAAACCAACTAGATATAGTTTCTACGTATAAATGTAAGCAGAATCCACCTGCATAAAACATGAAATCAAACCTTGTGCAACTTCTGTCTCACCCTCTATCTCCCTGTCTCTCTTACACATATAAATACACATTAGACACACATAGAGAATGGGTGGATATGTTGAAGTCCAACATCAGTACCTTTACATTAATATTTCTTTCTCAATGCACAATGGCTCATCGCCAAAAATAAATAGAGGAAAGGAAAAATATATGAAGTTCGAAAATAAAAACCTCAGAAATGGCAAATCTGAAAAACTATCAACTTAGCTTTCTCTTTAGATTGATACTCTCTCGTTTTCTATACTTCAACTTTAGTAAATGCTTTTGTGAATTTCAAAAATTGACAACATTTTTGTTATTAAATTATGTAGTCTTTAATGTTATTAGGGAGTTAAAATCCTTATAACTATATAGATTGAAACATGAATGAGTTTTTATATCTAGTGTTTTATTTATTCATATATTGAATTGTTCTTTAATGCTTATGTTTAATGAATGTTTTTATTGATTTTCTAATATATCTGATTAATTTCTTGATCGAGATAATCAAACGTTGAATGGTTGGTTGTACTTGTGGAAACTTAAATCTAGTGGTTTTATGGTTAGTTTGTCAGATGGATTAACATATTCCTTCAGTTGAGATTTCTAATCCAGTATCGGAGCTAGAAGTGGAAACTTCTATTCTGACACCAAGTGACGATAGAAGTTTAAATAGAAGTCAAATTAGTCAACATAAAAGTGATGTTTAGAATCACTTTAAGAAGACTATATCGATCGACAGAATTAAAAAAGCATAAAGCAATTATTGTCATAAGTTGTACTTAACTGGTTTGAAAGATGGAACATCTCATTTAAAGAGACATACGGAATCATGTACTAGAAGGAAGATGGTTTTAGGAGGTCAAACTTTTTTTACCCCTAACTTTATGAAAGAAAAGAATGAAATCACCGTAACAACTTTTGACAATAATAGATCAACAATTTTGATGGCTAATATGGTTGTTGGAGATGAACAACCATTGGCTATGGTTGAAAGCAAGAGATTCAGGATATTTCTCAATTCACTCCAACTAAATTTCAAAGTTCCAAGTCGGAATACATTGAGAAGTGATATTTTTAAAATTTATGAGGAGAAAGAAGAGAAAAATATTAAGAGTATTGTCAAGTGTTCAAGGACGAATTGCCATACTAACGGACATGTGGATAGTCGATAACTAACAGAAGGGTTAAATGGTGGTGACAGTACATTATATTGATAATGATTGGAAGTTATGCAATAGACTTTTGAGGTAATTTATATTCATTAATATTATTGTCATTTACTTTTTTCATTATTTTATGAATTTATGATTTATATTATTATGCTTTTTCATGATAGGTTCTTTTATGTGCTGACACCATATACAAGTGAAAAATTGGCAAACGTCTTGAAAGACTGTTTGATGAGTTTGAACATCGACAACAAAATTTCTTCCATCACAATTAATGCACAAATGATGCTATGATTGAGAAGCTGAAGGGTAAGATGTGGGTTGGGAGCTTATTAGCTGGAGGTAAGTTATTTATATTTGCGCGTATTCTTAACTTGAATGTGAAGGTTGGGTTGGAGACGATAAAGGAAGCAATAAAGTGTATTCAGAGTATTTTTTTATATTGGAGTGCAACTCTTAAAAGAGTTGAAACTTTTGAAGATGTTGCACAAATTTTATACATTCCTTACACAAAGAAGTTGGTTTTGGATTGTCCTACTAGATGGAACTCAACCGTTAAGATGTTAGAGTCGGCAATCTCATATGCTCAGCTATTTACTAGATTAGCAGAAAGGAATCCTCAGTATATCTGCATACCATCAGAGGACCAATGGGACTTGACTAAAGAACTTTGTATGAAGTTGACATTATTCAATAGTTGGACTGAATTATTTTCAAGAACAAAATATCCAACTTCGCACTGTATCTTTAGCATTATGTCCAATATAAAGCATGTTTTAGGATTGTGAATGTTTAACTCCAATGAAGTGATTCGGACAATGGTGGAGCGAATGACGGAGAAGTTTAATTCTTATTGGTCTAAGGTTGGAGATATTGTTGCAGTATGATATATGTTGGACCCGAGATACAAGATGGATATGATTGAATATATTTATAATGTATTGTACAATGGTGAAGCTCAAGGGCATCTACATACTATGAAACAATTATGGTATCAATTGTTTCATGATTATGAAGCCAGAATGCAACAAACTCATGATCGGGATGCAGGTAGTTTAACTCATACTTCAATTTCAAGTTCGACCTTTTCTTCTAACTCATTATTGACAGATTCTCTTTCAAAATTTTGAAAAGAGAAAAGGCTAGGATATCTTATATTATGATGGAGTTCGATAGATATATTTATGAGGAGTGTATTCCTGAAACTGAAGGTGAGTTGTTCGATATATTGTTATGGTGGAAGACGTCTGGACATAATTATCCGATCATGCAAGCCATTGCACGGGACTTTTTAGCTATTCCATCATTGACTATTGCTTCAGAGTCTGTATTTAGTACTAGTGGTCAGCTCATTACTCCTCATCGTGGTCGACTTCATTATTGTACTGTGGAAGATCTTATATGTACTCAAAGTTGGTTAAATAATGAAGATATTAATGATAAAATTTTTTCTTTTTAATATATTTATTTTATTTATCTTTATATTATCATACTTAATGTTGTGTTTTTATTTTTCTACAGCCACAGTATTAATGCAAAGGGGATTAGTGAAATTAATCGACCCATGAAAGGTTATTTTGATCAAATATATAAAGATGGAGTTATTTTTAATTTTCTTTTTATATAATATTACATTATTAAATATTGTTTTATTTTTAATATTACATGACTAAATATAATGTTTATACATACGGATGATTGGATCCAAACTGTTGATGACCTTACCAACAAGTATAATTAATCAATTAGTGTCAGATGCTCTTTCAGTCTCTAGTCCACTCTCCAATCTATCCAACGACTGATTTTGTATTGTATCTTTTTTTTGTAAAATGATTTAGATAATCATTTGTGTACAAAAAAATTATTTATGAAACATAAAATTGATTTTATCAACCGTCTCTTATAATAATTGATAAATAATTTAAGTAAATTAAAAATTTGTAATTAATGTAATTGAAAATTTTAACTATAACTATTAACTTAATAACTTTTCATACAAAATTTTAATTAATTGAATTAAATTTCCTAATTATTCATATCATTACATACGTCTCAATAACTTTATTATATCATAATTAATTAATTATATGTTGTTATAATTTAAAGTTGTCACATAATATATATATTAAAAAGAAAAAAAGGTGAAAATTTTATAAATTTTATGAAACATGAATAATGAATTTGGTTTTATCAAATCTCTCTTATAATAATTAATAAATAATTTAAGTAAATTAAAAAATTTTAATTAATGTAATTGAAAATTTTAACTATAACTATTAACATAATAACTTTTCATACAAAATTCTAATTAATTGAAATAAATTTCCTAATTATTCATATCATTACATATATCTCAATAACTTTATTATATCATAATTAATTAATTATATGGTGTTATAATTTAAAGTTGTTACATAATATATATATTAAAAATAAAAAAAGGTGAAAATTTTATAAATTTTATGAAACATGAATAATAAATTTTATTTTATCAATTGTCTCTTATAATTAATAATTAATAAATAATTTAAGCAAATTAAAAATTTGTAATTAATGTAATTGAAAATTTTAACTATAACTATTAACTTAATAACTTTTCATACAAAATTCTAATTAATTGAATTAAATTTCATAATTATTCATACCACTACATACATCTTAATAACTTTATTATATCATAATTAATTAATTATATATTGTTATAATTTAAAATTGTAACATAATATATATATATATATATATTAACAAGAAAAAATGTGAAAATTTTATAAATTTTATGAAATATGATATGCTTATAACACTTTAAGGATGAGAAGAATTTAAAGTAATACTTATATCTTATATCAAAGTTTCGATTAAAGATTTAAAGAATTATTTTAACAGACTTTTAATTAAAATGACATATTTAGGAATGAATCTTTTAATATTAGAATTTAGATCATGCTTTTGGGATCTGTACCGTTCCGGCTGGTACCGACAGGAAGGTACCGTACCGCCAGAGATCGGTACCTGGATCCCAACCTCGATACTGGCCAAAAATACTGGCCGATACTGGGGTTTTTCGTTGGGTACCGGCCGGTACACAACATACCGGAAAATTTCGGGTCATTTTGCAACTTTTAAAAACCCAGAGGACTAATTTGTAAATAAAAAATTTAACCTAAAGTCTAACCACGCACCCCCCCCCCTCGACCCTGACTACTACCACCGCCCCTCTTCTCTCTAACTCTCACCCTCTCTCTCTCACTCTCTCGCTCTCACCGTCTCTCTCACTGGCGTTTGGATCGTCTCACCGTCGCCGACGCTTGCTTGTTGTCCTCTCCGGTTCTTCTCCTCGCCTCATCATGTAGATCTAGGTTTGCGAAGTCTGCAACTCTCCTCCTCGTCACAGTACCTCAAGTCCGCACCACCACCGACCCTCCAATGCTCACAGGTGGACGGTTAGATCTGGACAACGGACAAGCCGAAAATTCGAAGCCCCAACCCGAATAGCGAAGAGAAGACCTGAGCCACTCGACGATAAATTTTTTTTTTTGGGTATGTTAATACTTGATTTTGTTGGTTGATGAGTTGATCTGTTCTCTTCTTGGTGTTTCCAAAATTACTGGTAAACCTTGCAATGTTTTTTTGTGTTGTAGATTAGATTGGATTTGCTGATTTAGTATTGATGAATATGCTGTCAGTGGGTGGAGGATTGGATTTGGAGGTTGAACTGTTGAAAAAGTTAGCGTTGGTGGAGTAACGATTTTGGAATGAATTAATTAATGAATATTGATTGTTTTGTTTTGGAATTGTTTTAGAAATTGGAATGAGGATTAGTTTGAAAATTTTTGGAATGGAATTTTTGAATGTGTGGAATTATTTTGGGATGGAATTTTTGAAGTTGATAATTTGAAATTGTTGGATTGAAGAATACCGTGGGTAAGTAACTTATATTATTTTGTTATGAATTTGTTATATAAAAATTAGAATTGGAATTGAAAATGGAATTATAAAATAGGGTTAGTATGTACATAATTAATTATGTATTATGCAAAGATTGTTAAAACTTAAAATTGAAAGTTGATAATTAACATTTAAACCTAAATGTA
>JANQBM010042612.1:0-10253 GCA_025594535.1 Erythroxylum domingense | reverse complement strand
TTTTCTAATTTCTCTGATTTACCTCACTTGGACCCGTTTCTCTGGTCCGACCCGTTCTATAGAAACGGGATGTTACAGCAAGTCACGGCCATCACATAAGTCATGGCCATGCACCATTAGTCACGCCCATGACATATGGCCATGACACAATATGTCAAAGCTGTGACTCCAAGACTTAAAGTCACGCCTATGACGCAACTTGTCATGGCTATGACTTTTACACATATAGGCTGCCCGACACCCTAGTTTTTAATATAAATAGACATGTGACGAAAAAGAGGTTGATGAAATTTTTAGATGTTTTTTGACTGAATGGAGAGAGAGCTTCAGGAGCTTTGGGTGAGCACGAAGATGGCGATGTAAGCTCTCCATCGTGAGAGACTCATGGAGGGGTAGCTTTCTAACACCAGTTCAAAAGCAAAATTGACACCTACAACCCGGTTAAGCATTCCTTCCTTTTATTTTTTGTTTCTTTCTCTATTTAGAATTTGATTATATTATCCGATGTGTATGGATTTTGGTACTGTGAAAAGATGATTTTAATGCGTTCATTGGATTGCTTTATTACAAATTCATTGCAAAAATTTCAATATAATCCGTAATTGCTATCTTTGAAAATCATTTGTAGTGACTATTAGTTCGTAATCATTGGAATAATATAACTTAGGTTAAATGACGAATCGTATGTAGTTGTTATCTTAATTAATTAGTTTTTCTAATTTGTAATACAGTTGCCTAATTGAATATAGAGATCATATCGTAGGTTATTCGGGGGATAGGTTTAATTAACGATCGTATCTTGATTAAACACAACCTAAAGGAAAACTCAAGTTAATAGATTAACCTACGATTAATAGTTTATAGGAGAGATTTGAGAACAATAAATCGTCAAAATATGACTTTGATCACTTTGCATGTTTTCTTTAATTTGTTTTTCTTAGGTTAGTTTTATTTTATTTTCCTATTTCAAACCAACCAAACCCCCTAAACCTAAACAATGATTAATTTCATTTCAACAACTTTACATACACTCTTTGTGGGATTGACCTACACTTACCACTACTATAGTAGTAGTCTAGTTTTATTTTGACTAATGTTATGATGTGTTGTCAATTTTGGTGTCATTGTTAGGAAATGCAGTGTTTTAGTTATTATTATTGAATTTAATTGGTGTTTTGTACATATTTGTTTGTAATTATTTTCCTTTTAGTTATTTCTTGTTTATTGTGTAAAAAATTATTATTAAAAAAAATTTTCATGCATGGAAGTATTTTTCATAATTCATATTCCCAACCTTATAATTATGTTTGGAGTGATCATGAAAATTTTCATTATAGATGGAATAATCAACATAATTACTTCCATAATAGTATTCAAGACATACAATTCTCGTATATACCTGAAGCTTCTTATCATAACTTAGGTACATTTATGGATAACTTTACGAAGACTTCTACTGCTAACAATATTTAACTTTAATAGGCTGTGCAGTAAATTCAAGAGGGTATGCAACATATTCAGCATAATATCCTACAGTTTCAATAGGAAATGATACAATCACACTAAGATACATATTCTAGATTCCAGAACTTGGCAAGTCAAATAGGTCAGATAACAGAAACTCTTTACCATTTAGCATCATAAAATGAAGAGGAGCAACCATATCAACCCGAGGTGTACCCAGTGGACGTTAGTCCAAAAACCTTACAGAGTGATAAGGAGCTTGATAATTTTGAGTGCATTAATCAAGGAATTGCTTGTGTGGAAGAAGTTGAGGAGGAGCTCAAGGTAGAAAAAGCTATATCTTTTAGCTCAGAGGTAAATATTGGGTTCCATTTTGTTGTTGAGAATGAATCTTTACTTTTACTTAGTAGGTTAGAGGAATTAAATGAGGAAGAAAAAGTTTAAGAGACATTCAAGATCTTTCCAAAGGGAATGGACTAAGTAGAGATTGAAAGGCAGAGGATAGGAAAGAAGTTGTATGTGAATGATCATTGACTAAGGCCTTATCTTGAACTACCTCACATCGAAGTGGCTCACACTGTGATACTTGAAGATCATAATTTTGTCACGTAAGGTGAAGAAGGAGTCGATCCAATGACACTAAACAAAAGCACTTCTTAGGAGGCAACCTAAGGGAAGTAAATTTCTTTTCCTTAACTTTTTCAAAATAGTTAGATATGCATATGTGTTTTTATGTTTGTTTGTTTCTTACTTGTTTTAAGTTTTCAATCAAAACGAGAGAAAGAATAAAACAAACAAAACAAACATTTCTCTTTTCTGTTGCTTCTAGGATTATATAATCATGATTAGAGTGTGAATTAACAAGAGAATTTCATAGCAACTCTAGAATGTAATTTTACTCTTATGATTGGTTGATGTGTATTATCTTTAGAAGAGTAGTGACTAGTGGTAGATAATGTCGGTGAGATTTTGAGCCTTATTAGACTAACACATTCATATCAGTCTCGTTGTCTTTGTTTACGTGTGATGTTCAAGACATGTACATCTTGATTTTGCCTTGAATTTTTATTCGAGGTCATATTTTTATCATATGCATTAACACAGAAATGATTAGGCATTCTTTGATTTTCCAAGCTACATTATCCAAATAACCTACCCATTATATGATTTTCCTTTTGATAAGGCCCCTTTGAGCTTTATACCTTCCTTTGTGTACTAACCACATTACATGCTTTTAAACTTGACCAAATGTCCTTCCTAAGACATAAAGCTAGTGGAACATTTATGATTGTTGAGTTTGTGGATGTGCAAAATTTTAAGTGTGGAGGTATACGTATGTGTGGGTTGGTTATAATGATTAAAATGTTTTGTTATATCTTTTCATTGAAATTCCCATGTTAATATAATTTCTTTCAATGTTTACAAAAGAAAAGGAAAGAAAAAGAAAAGAAAAAATAAAAGAAGAAGAAAAAGAAAAGAAAAGAAGGAAAAAATGTATATGTTTAAATAAAAGTATCTAGGAGGAAGTGCATATGGTTTTTAAAGTTATTTGTGATTAATTTTTCCTCCTAAAGTTGTATTGAATGGGTTATTTGAGTATGTTGGATATGAGGAGGATGTTGCTTTCAAGGGTCACTCCTGATGGTTACAAAATCTTGTTTATGATTAGTTTTTGTGAGTAATTTCTGCTTCATATAGGTTGTGTATGAGAGCTCGAGTATGAGTTATGAAACTTGTTTTTGCATTCATAATAGTTGATGTACACAATTATGGGTGAATGTTGGTTTTTGCACTTGATGATATACTGATTGTTACTTTTGTTTCACTAGCTTTGATAGTTTTCTACTACTTGACCCAAATATATCTCACCTTACCTTTACCCACATTACAACCCTAAAAATTCCTTTGATTCATGATTTTCATGTGAATTTTAGTGGTGGAGAAATGAAATGATATGCAAAGTTGGAGAATGGCATGATCATGAATGGTGTTGAGTGTACTCATGAACATATCTTGCTTAAACACATTGTCCAAGTTTACCATTAAATTGCTCAATTTTTAAAGGTATTGAATGTTGATTGATCATGAGTAAAATTTTGGAATGTTGAGTTCTTGCTATGATTTTTGAAAGTCACTCATCTTTATTTATCATTATATATTCTTAGAACATATGAAAAATGAGTCGACGCTTTGGGTCTATGAACTTAATTTTGATATTTTGCCCAAGGACGGCCAAAAGCTAAGTGTGGGGGAAATTGATACGTGCTTAATTGATGCTGAATTTATTCAACAACACTTAGTGAATATTGCTAGGAAAGTGTTTAAGATACTTACTTTGACTCATACGTGGTTATAAGCACAATTCGAAAATGAAAGAGCTAAACTGAGTAAAAAACGCTACATTTAAACCATTTTTTGAAGATTCACACTCACTTGTCTCCATAAAACAAGAAAATGAAGTATTAGAGCAATAGGAGACAAGAAATTGCATAAAAATGAAGAGAAAAGTCATGAGAATGCAAGTTATGGCTATGACATAAAGTGTCATGGGCGTGACTAATAGTGACTCACCTTGCATGGGTGTGACTCAAATAGTCACTCCTATGACTTAAAGTCACGTCCATGTCATAATATGTCATGGTCGTGACTTTTGTACATATATGATGCCTGAAACCCTAGTTTTTAATATAAATAGACATGTGACAACAGAGAGGTTGATGAAAGATTTGGGTGTTTTCAGTTAAAAGAAGAGAGAGCTTTGGGAGCTTCGAGAGAGCACGAAGACGGCGATGGAAGCTCTCCACTATGAGAGACCCATGGAGCAGTAGCTTTCTGACATCGGTTCGAAGGCGATATTGATAAATGTAAATTGCATCGTCTTTTAAGGCATAGTTTGATATGTGTTTAGCCATTAATTCAATCATTTAGTATATGTTTAGGTTAGAATTGTATTAATTTGTTAATTATTTATGTTTTAAGTGTTTTATAGGTTAGTACAAGTTTTTGAGCTTAAATATTATGTTTTTGAAGTAGCTTATTGTGTTTGTTAGTGTTTCAAGGTCAACATTGAAGAACGAAGGAGTTTTGGAGACATTTAGGCCTAAACAACGACTCATGTTATAATCATAACAAAAGCTCCAGATTTAGCCCATGATCATCATTTCAAAAGCCCAAAGAATGGCCAATGATCGTGGCACGATCATGATAAAAGGCTTAGATATGAGTCATGATCGTGGCCTATAGGGTCACAGTCATAGCCTGCATCGGACGGAAGCGCAGACACTCACAAATGACAAGTTTTAAGGAAATTTTTAGATCTTTAGGATCCCAAAAAAACCCTAGTGTTACCCAAAACACAAGATGATATAAAAAGAAAAAAAAAGAGGTAGAGAGGAGATTTTTGCATCAGCTACCTTGAGAAACCCTACAGAGAGATCATCGAGAGATAGAGGAAGAGAAGAAGGAAGAGAGAAGAGGAGAAGAAGTTGACTCGAAATACTTCCTAGATCAGGAGGTTTCCCGATGTTGCTGCCTCGTTTCATCCTTTTTAGATTGTGTTTCCTATTTTTTTTTAGTTTTATTATTATATAGAATTAGATTGAAAAGTTGATGATAGGATCTAGAATTTCAAAAATGTTCTAAACTCACCTTCAAAATTTTATTCTTAAATTAATGAGAATCTGACTGTTTATGTGTTTATTGGATATTGTTGTGGTTTGATTATGATATTGCATAATTTGATAATAAACTAAAAGGGTGAATCAAATGAAAAATGATTAAATTAGACTCACGAGAGTTAGTGGATTTAATAGAAACCAGAATTAGATTAGATCAATAATTTGTAAGGAGAGAGATCTTGCAAAAGTTTCCAATAGATTATTAGAGAACTTCAGAACTAATTACAGTTTTGGATAAGTTATGAATTGGGAGATTGCAACCTCTATAATTTGATTAGGATTAATGATTTAGGGTTAATGGTTATAACTCGAGAGAGTAATCAATCCTAGGATAGTCTAGAACTAACAATCCAATAATTTATAATCAGTTAGGTTAGCATTAAAGATAGGTAAAATTCCCTTTGTCTCAATTGGTAATTTCCTTCAGTTGATTCTTGGGTGTGTTGGAAATTGTTTAATAATTAGTATTTTCATGTTTGATTATTAATTTGATTGATTGAATTCAATTCTCGTATTATTTTCGTTGCATCTTGAATTTTTGTTATTTGTTTATGGCCTTAGATTTTAAGATTAGATTAGTTCCCTCCTCGTAGGAACGACACCTTTGGTACTACACTAAAGAATTGTACACTTGCAGATTATTGAGGATTAATAATTAAAACTTACACACAACTAAAACCAATCAAGTTTTTGGTGTCATTATCGGGGAGGCATAAATTAGTTTAATTCTTGTAATATAAGATTTTTTTCATCTTTTTTGTGAAGGAAAAAAAGAAGATGGGCATAAATCAAACGACACAGCAACTTAGATATCACCAGCCAACAATAGGAATCTGAAGAGTTGAACACTAAAAAGAGATGGAAAGAACGATGGTGGAGAAAATACATCATGGTGAGCGAATGACCTTTATGGATGTCATGAGGCCACAACTCAATACCCATGTCAAGGGATTACATGTAACACACCACTACCATAGAGCATATGCCCAAACATCTATAGGACATTCAAGAATATACCCTATGAAAATGGCATATTAGAGCAATCACGTTAACTTATTATGGCATCATATAAAACATAAGTATTTCCAAAGATCAAAAAATCCTCATTTCATTTACAAAATAAAACTTACTTACATTGTCATTATACTACATAATCTATGTTTATACATAACATAACATTTGGGAGTTTAAAGTTCTATACAAAAAAGCTCAACATGAAAGGAGAAGCTAATGAAAGTATTCTATCTAGACTCCATAAGTATCAGATGGCTAAACTTTTGAGTCATTCTTATTTCTAAAATTGACAGTACTAGATTTCTATTATATCACCTTAGAAGCTAGGTCTCGCTCGTACCTGAAAATCAGCATTGTAATTTTGATAAGTTTGAGAACTCAGTGAGTGAACCATCATCGATGTGCTCACTCAAGACAGAACAAAAATATCACAAATGTATTTCCCAATTTAGCAGATGTATCAAATTATGCAATATTGAATATTAGATCACAATATACATCATATCTCAATAATACATCAGGAACTACAAATAGTTCTTATAATAATTTCAAAATAATCCAATCATTTATTTCAATCATTCATATCATCAACATATACACAATCATTGCATATCATTATATCAACACAATTCAGTAATTTTCGCAATCATTCACATAATACATGTAAAGATATATATATGCACATGTAACTCCACTTTCATTTTTATTTTATTGTGACCAAGTGCTTGTTTACTATCCTGTATCCATTGTGGTTACTGGGTCCATTTTATATTCTATCCCATACCCATTATAGATATCGAGTTTATTAATAACTGAGCGTCTGGCTCTTTGTGCACATTTCTGAGCTTTAAGCTATTTTTCACACTGGTCACTCTGATCATAACTCCTTTATCTGATCATGTATATCAATGTGATGGAATGCATCAATTCACATAATATGATATCAATAACTTTCATTCAATGTGCGCAGTCATTTATCACATTCATTGGATCTAAGTCTAGCATTCAACATTCAGTTGAGTACACATTTTCCATATTCATATTTAATTAGATAGCACTTCCAATAGAATTCGAATATTAAACTCCTCATACCATCAATGTCTAGAATTATTACAATCACATCAATAACAGTTCAATATCTAAAGGTTAATCGAAAACAATTCAGTCATAGTGTGAAAACATCTAGGTTAACTCACAGTAAGCTCTAGATAAGCTATTGCTTTGATGACCTAGCAACGTCTAGCTGCTGACGATCAATTTGTGCTTCTTTGGTTATACAATACACACATATTTTACACATTACAAAGTTGATCAATCATATAAATATTCGATCATGCACATGTACATGTGTCATGTTCAATGCATGCTTAATTGACTTTTCAAATATGTATCCTTACTTACAAATCTTAACCATTCATACATCATAGCTTGGATATAAGTAGGTTTATACCTTAAGTAAACTTGATTATTCTAAATTCATGAACCATACATTCACAAACCTTTTCTAGCAATATATATATTCACACATATTTCCAATTCTCATTCATTCATTCCTAATACATTACCTCTATCCTTTGGATCACATTTGTATTTATAAGAACAACTTTATTCCTTTAACAACTCATAATTTTCAGATTTGGATAAATTGATATCAAACAATCATTTCCTTAAGTTATAACATCAACTAACAACCTAAACTTATCAAACACTCAACCAACAAATCCAACATCAAACTAGGTTCGTTTTAAGCCTCAATCAAGTTCAAATGCACCAAAATAGAGTAACTTATCCTTAATTAGGTCAACAATCACACAAAACAAAAAATTTCATTTCCAAAGCATTACCCACGATCATGAAAGACCTTCCCACGATCGTGGGATGAGTGAACTAAAGGTTCATCATCTATTTCCTTTTTTTTTTCCAGATTTTAACATCTTTACACCAAATTCAGAACATCTTCTTAATAGTCCATTAATTATACCTTAATTATACTCCAATGCCTCATCAATTTCATCTCCAATTCTAAATCAAAATTATTCAATTGGCATCTCATAAACTATTGTCTTTCATGCATCAAAAATAAAACTATCATTCACTATCATATATGTAGTCCTAGTTCTTTCCCATTCAAGAACACTACACTAGAACTTTTCTCTAGCATAAATTCACCTTCATTGTACTTCAAATCCTATCTAATTCATCCATATAATATCCTATAACCCATGTTTTTATACATTAAGAACAAAGCGTAAAAGTATCCAAGTTCATCCATCATATTTCAGCACACTTCATCATTAACATCATATACAATCCATCCCAATTCAATCATCATAATCCTTCTATTAAAACATGCCATAAAGAACAATAGTTTAGTTACTTATTTAGCTTACAATTCTAGCTCAATTCATCACATTAACCTAGCCCTCCATACATGCAAGATCATCACAAACTCAAGGTGGAAGTAGGTTGGGTTTTGGCAAGGATAAAAGACAACAATAATCTGGTTCTTAAGCTATCTTGTTGTAACATACCACTCCCATAGAGCATATACTTGACATACCGAAGGATATTCGAGAACATACTCTATGAAAATGACACGTTAAAGTGGTTAAATCAATTTTTTTACATTTTAATTCATTGCACATAACATAAAACATTTCAATAATTATATTGTTCCATTTTTATTCACGAACATATACAGTCTCAAATGTCATTACATTTCCAAAATTCACATGTACAATATAAAACAGTTGAGGGATACAATCCTTGATACAACATAATTAAGACATTTGCAGGTACAACTAATCCTGACACTGACCCATATCTGAATGCAGAAGTTACCTCAACTAGACTAGCTAGATTTATCCTAAACCTGAAAAACAATGTTGTAATTTTGATGAGTTTGCGAACTCAGTGAGTGAACCATCATTGATGTGCTCACTCAAAACAAACATAAATATCTCAAGCATATAACACAGTTCAATTAGTATCTCACATCATTTAGAATTAAATCTTATATATCACATCATTCAAAATTTAGTACCTGATCGTAATATACATCATATTCCAACAAGTCTGTTATGAACATAAGCATTTCATATAATTATTTTAGAATAATTGAATCATTCATTTCAATTATTCATATCATCCACATGTACATAAACATAGCATATCATTATATCAACTAAATTTAGTCGTTCTTTGCAATTATTCACATGATATATGTAAAGATATATATATGCAATGCACATGAGACTCCACATTCATTTTTATTTTGTTATGACCGAGTGTCTATTAATTGTCCATATTCCTTGTGGATACCGGGCTTATTTCAGGTACTGACCCATATCCCTTATGAATATCAGGCTTATTTCAGCTACTGACCCATATCCCTTATAGATACCGGCCTCATTTACAATTGAGTTGTGGCTCTTTATGCATATTCTGAGCTTTAAGTTCCTTTTAGGCTGGTCACTCCAGTCACAACTTCTTTATCTGATTATGCACGTCAATGTCATGAAATGCATCATCTTATATAATGTGTTATCAATCACTTTTATTCGGTATGCATAGATTTATCACAATCATCGGATCAGAGTCTGGCATTCAACATTTAGTTAAGTATCACTGATTCCATTCACATTCACATTCACATCCACATTTATCATCGAACTTTGGTCCAGTATTTAACAATAATGTTGAGTATCACTTATTTGAAGTAAATCACACGTTAGTAAAGACTTTAAGTTCAAGAAAATAGATACACAAGAAGGGGGTTGAATGGTGTATCCTCATTTTTTACTCAAAAGTCTTGAAAAGAAAACTTTTCTTTCCTATTAAAAGAATATCACAACTTATTACGTAGATAAATAAAAAATTATTTCTCTAAGAGTTTTAACAAAAAGTAAACTAAAGTTAAAGAGTAGGGAATAGCGATGCGATTTTTATATTGGTTCATCCCAAATCGTGGGCTACGTTCAGTCCTTAGAGTTCGTCTGAGTGTTCCACTATTCTTCAAACATTACAAGTATTCTTTCCTTTCAGAGCCTCTTCAGGTCTCTTACAAAGTATTCTTTCACTATCTTAGCCTCTCCAGGC
>JANQBM010042599.1:0-10254 GCA_025594535.1 Erythroxylum domingense | reverse complement strand
AAACGAGGACGTCTAGTCCTAAACCAAAACGAAGAGTTTCGAGTTCTAGATAGATGAACGAGGTGAGTGGATGGTCCCAGTAAAAATGAAGTCCGTCTCCCGGGAAGCACTACTAAGCGGATCAATTCCTTCACAATTGAAATGAAGGGTGAATCCTTATTCGATTCTTGTCAGAATTTACAATTCCCAATATCAATTGCATTCAAACCATCATAAAACTAAAGATTGATAATATACCATTTGAGGAACATGCAGCCATATTAAATCGATCACTTCCTTTTAATTAACAAGCCTTATATTCATGATCCCTTTTTCTCTTCATCTAATGTAATACAAAAAAGTATGTCTTTGAATGATGGAAAAAGAACAAACAATAGAAAGGGGGGAGGATATATCTTGCTTTTATAGATAAGAAAAGAGGGCCAAGAAATAACCATTAGTTTTTAATATACCCACTCTATCAAAGGGTAAATAATCTTACAACAGTTATTATTATTTTGGGCATTTTTTTCGTTAGCTATAAGTGGGTAAAACTTAAAACACTAGGTTAGTAGGCCATTCACTTAATTTAACGTGGAAATAACATTCTCCCACTTAGTCCTCTAAACTGATTATGAAAACTATATATATATATACTTTTGTATAAAAATATGTATTCGAAAAACATGTTTGACACACATGATCACATTTCAATAAACTTAGCCAATACGCTCAAAATCATATGCCATAATACTGAATCAGTTTAGATCATAAATGCGAGTCATGGCAGCTACATAATTATAACGTCATGTTTCCTTCCATGCATCACAGATCAATAACATTTACTAATCCAATCCTGAATGTCATTACTAGCCCCTGTAATTTGTCCTGTCAGGACAATTCTTGTTTATCACATAATAAAACGTGCACCCATAATTGAAAACAAGAATATACAGAAATAATCTTTAATGCGTAAATTGTCAGTTACATAACCACCATTCATTATCATACAAATTATGGATTCCTCACATGACCCATCTTTATAACATGCTCCAGATATGCCTTTGGAGGTAATCCTTTGGTTAATGGATCAGCAACCATAAGTGTGGTCCTAATATTTTCAATTGACACTTATTATTTCTAGACTCTTTCTTTAACAACTAAATACTTTAAATCTATGTGATTCAATCTACTAGAAAATTTTCCATTCTTAGAAAAGAAAACAGATGCGGTGTTATCACAATATATTCTCAGTGGTTTAGCAATAGAGTCGACAACACGAAGGCTTGAAATAAAATTCCCCAACCACAATGCATGACTTGAGGCTTCAAAATAAGCAACAAATTCGGCTTCCATTGTGGATGAAGCGGTAATTGATTGTTTTTCACTCTTCCATGATATTGCCCCATTTGCCAACATAAAGACATATCTTGAAGTTGACTTTAAGCTATCGAGACAACAAGCATAATCAGAATCCGAGTAACCAACAACTTCTAAATGTTCTGATCTTTTATATGTGACTATATAGTCCTTTGTTCCTTGTAAGTACCTCATAACCTTCTTTGCATCTTTTCAGTGTTCGAATACTGGATCACTTTGACATCTTCCTAACATACTAACAGCAAAGCTAATATCTGATCTAGTACAAGTTTGAGCATACATCAAACTCCCTACAGCTGATGCATAAGGAATTTTCTTCATTTGCTCCCTTTCTATATTATTCCTTGGACACTGCATTTTACTTAATTTGTTACCTTTCAATATAGGTGCAATACCCTTTGAACATGACTGCATATTGAATCTCTTTAAAATTCAATTAATATATCCTTTCTGAGACAAAACTAAAACTCCTCGAAATCGATCCCTAAAGATCTCGATGCTAATAACATAGTTTACCTCACCCATATCAACCATCTGAAAATTTTTAGAGAGATATTCTTCGGTTTCACGTAACAAACCAAGATCACTACTGGTAAGCAAACTATCATCCATATACAGTATCAAAAATATAAACTTACTCCCACTAACTTTTAGATATATGCACTGATTAACAACGTTTTCCTTAAATATGAAAGATGTAATGGTATCATTGAACTTAATATATCATTGTCTGGAAGCTTGTTTAATACCGTAAATGGATTTCTTTAATTTGCAAACCAGGTGTTCATTACCTTTCTTAGTGCACCCTTCAGGTTGTTCCATATAAATATCCTCATCCAAATTTCCATTTAAAAATGCAGTTTTTACATCCATTTGGTACAGCTCTAAATCAAAATGAGCTACAAATGCTATGATGATTCTAAGCGAATCCTTATTGGAAACTGGAGAGAAGGTATCTCTGTAATCAATACCTTCCTTTTGAGTGAATCCTTTGGCCACAAGTATGGTCTTAAATCGTTCGATATTTCCTTTAACGTCGCACTTTGTCTTAAAAACCCATATACAACCGACGAGTTTATAATTATCAGGCAATTTGACGAGATCCCAGATACCGTTATGGGCCATAGAATTCAACTCTTCATTTATAGCTTCCATCCATTCACTAGACTCACCACTTTCCATGGCTTGTGAAAATGAAACCGGATCCTTCTTTATCCTAATATCAAATTCAAATTCCTGTAGATACACCACATAATCATCTGACATGGAAAATCTCCTTTCTCTTTGAGATCTCCTCAAAGGTGCCAGTTGTGGTGACTCTATAGTATTTTCAATGGCAATATCTTTTAGTGGTAATAAATCATCTCTATTATGTTTTTCATGTACCTCTACTTGTTCAACAAGTTGAGGGGCAATAGTTTGTTAAGGTAAAAAGGGTGGTGGGATATCCACTCTTATCTCCTCAATATCTACCTTTCTTAGTTCATTACTCCCACTGATTTCACCATTCTCTAAGAATCTAGCATTACTAGTTTCAACTATTCTCATATTGTGGTTAGAAGAGTAAAATCTGTGCCTTTTTCATTTATCTGGATAGCCAATAAAATATTTAAATACCATTCTTGAATCAAGCTTTTTCTCTTGTATGTTATAGATTCTTGCCTCCGCTGGACAACCCCATATATGTATATGTCTCAAATTAGGCTTCCTACCAGTCCATAACTCGAAAGGAGTTTTTGGAACTGCCTTAATAGGAACTCTATTCGAGATATACATTACGGTCTTTAAGGCTTCACCCTATAATGAAATTGGTACAGAAGAGTAACTCATCATACTTTTAACCATTTCCATTAATATGCAATTATGCCTTTCAACAACACCATTCTGTTGTGGCATACCAGGCATTGTGTACTGAGCACGAATGCCATGCTTTTCAAGGATTTTGGCAGAAGGATAAGGATTTTGGCCTGATTTATCATATCTACCATAATATTCATCACCTCGATCTGACCTCACAATTTTAATCCTTTTATCCAATTGTCTTCCGACTTTTGTAATGTACACCTCAAAGATGTCAATAGCCTAAGACTTTTCATGAATTAGATAAACATAACCATAACGAGACAAATCATTTATAAAGGTGATAAAATATTTTTCTCCAGTAAAACATAGGACAGAGAGTGGTCCATAAATATCCATATGATTATCTCCAGAAGCTCATTACTTATTGTGGCACCTTTCTTTGTATGTTTAGTTTGCTTTCCCTTTATGCAATCTACACATACCTAAAAATCAGTGAAGTCAAGATTTTGTAAAATCCTGTCCTTCACTAACCTCTCAATTTTTTCCCTAAAGATATGCCCTAGTCTTCTGTGCCACATAATTGAAGAATTTTCATTCATTAAGCCACATTTTGAACCAACATTTGAATGCAGGGTCATCAAAGCTTATGCAAATTCATGGTCCAAGGAAATTTTATATAAACCATCACATAAATACTAGAACCAACTGTAATAGAATTTAACAACAAACTTAATTGTCCAGAACTAAATAAAACAGAATATCCAGTAGCATCTAATTTAGATAAAGAAACAAAATTCCTGGAAATAGAAGGTACATAAAAGGTATAAAGAAGATCTATTTGATGACTAGTCTCTAAGAACAAGTAATAGGTGCCGACAGCTACCACTTCTACTTATAGACGGTTTCCCATATAGAAGATTTACTTTCCTTCATTTTCCTGGTTGTAAGGAATCCTACATTAAATTAATCATATAAGTTGTGGCTCCTGAATCAATCCACCAAGTATTTGAAGGTACTTCAACTAGATTGGATTCATAACCTACAAAAGAAAGATTTGTACGTCTCTTTTCGAACCAAGTCTTGCACTTGCTACAGTTCTTCTTCACATGTCCTTTCTTGCCACAAAAATAGTAACTTACTGTGAATTTTCCATCATGACTCTGGCTACCTTCCCCAAGTCCATTTTTCTTTGGTGGAAAGTTATTTCTTTTTCTAAATTTTCCTTTCTTCTTTATGATTCCATGAGATACAGCAAGAGCAAGATTATATCCTTCTTGTCTTAATCTCACTTTCTCCTGAATGCATTTATTAGTAAGCTCATTTAAGTTCCACTGATCGCTGTTAGTATTATAGTGGATCTTGAATGGAGCAAACTGTGATGGAAGTGAGTTAAGGACAAACTGTACCAAGAAGGACTCATCCATACTCATGCCTAGTGCCTTAAGCTTTGCAGCCTTTTCAGTCATGTTCAAAATATGCTGCTGAATACCTTTCTGACCATCATATTTCATGGTGGTTAATTTAGCCAACAATTTGCCTGCAAGGGACTTATCAGCCTATTTCAAGTGATCCTTAATAGATTTCAAAAATTTCGAGTTTGACACAGTTTGAGGGAGAGAGGTATTGATATTATTGGCAATGGTCATTCTCATAAACATCAGACTGGGCCTATTTGATTTTTTCTAGGCCTTTGATTATTCCACCTGCTCCGGAGTACTGTCATTTGTAGTTTCAGGAGGTTTGTCAGTTATTAAAGCCAGGTCAAGATCGAATACACCCAGTGATAATTGGACCCTTTTATACCATTCAGAAAAATTCGACCCATGAAAAATAGTCATTCCAGATGTAAGAGAGTGTAACGAAGTGGGAACTGTACAAAATAGGACGATGCTCACAATAAGGCCTCAAGTATAAAATTAAATAATAATGAACTATTGACATCGTTAAAATTCTCCTTTGGGTAAATTTTAACATATCCCGTGGTCACTTGGAGAGAGCTTAAAGTACTTAACTATTTTATGTCATTTATATGTTACCTTTGGCTATCCATTTGTTTCCTTTCTAAATAACATAAAATAAATCATTAACTAATAATTAGCAGAAATTGACTCTCCTTTAGGTTAGTCTCATTCTCCTAATTGTAAAGAGATTTGTTATGAAGATTTTATAAGTCTCCCTTTATTCTTTTATGCAATTTAACAAATATAAGATTTGCTAATTTAGGTCACTTTGGTAACTATCTAAACTAATGAACCTTATATTTATAAATTGTCTAATATTATCCAAAAACGGCCCAAAACTTGCCCAAATTGCATATTAGGCCTAAAGGCCCTAGCTGCACGCGCTAGCACCCATGCTTGCATGTGTAGTGGCGGGTGCGTGCAATGCACTTCTTCTTTCCGTGTGCGCAGCATCTGGCTACTGCACACGCCAACCACTGCATTTCTTCTTTCTGTGTGCGCCTTCGTCTTCTTCCTCCAGATTTATGTCTTCTGCTTTTTTTTTTTTATTTCTTCTTCTTCAAGCTTTAATGGGTTTCTTTTATAACATAAACCATCCAATATCAACGGTATATCCCACAGAAAAATATTTTCACATTTGATTCAAGAAAACCTATGAACAAGAATTTCAACCGTTTTTATTTCAAGAACCAAAACTATTCACTTCCTTTCAACAACCATTAACATGGAGACGATGGCATCATGTAAATTAAATCATCCAACCACACAAGAAAAAGAAAACAAAAAAAAAGTTTAAACATGTATGAAAATGTAAGAACAAAAGAAAGGTGGTTTGTCTCTCACAAAATTGATGTTGAACATGTATGAAAATTTAAGAGCAAAAGAAAGAACAGAAACATGCAGTTTTGCCCAGTATTCAAGAACAAACACAACATAAGTGTGCGGCATATGAAGACAGCAATTCGAAAAACAACATGAAAACATGTTTATAGAAACAAAACTTTATCGCAAATAGACACAGTAAACTCATAAAACGTTATTGCACTTGGGAATTAAGTGCAAGGTTCCATTTCCACCATTAATACCGAAAACATTTTTTGAAAATGCATAGGAATAGAAGAACAAAATAAAACCAGAAGTGTGCATTCCATGACAGAAAATACTGCAAACAATACAAACAATATAGTCTCTGATACCAATGGTTAGAATTTACAATACCCAATATCAATTGCATTCAAACCATCATAAAACTAAAGATTGATAACATACCATTTGACGAACGCGCAGCCATATTAAATCGATAACTTCCCTTTAATTGACAAGCCTTAGATTCTTGATCTCTTTTTCTCCTTATCCAATGTGATACACAGAAGTATGTCTTTGAATAATGGAAAAAGAACCAACAACAGAAAGGGAGGAGGATGTATCTTGCTTTTATAGATAGGAGAAAAGGGCCAAGAAATAATCGTTGGTTTTTAATGTACCCACTCCATTAAAAGGTAAATAGCCTTACAACGGTTATTATTATTTTAGGCATTTTTTTCATTGACTATAAGTGGGTAAAACTTAAAACACTAGGTTAGTGGGCCTCACACTTAATTTAACGTGGAAATAACAATTGTCACATCTTTAAGAGCCTACTAGCGTAGGGTTTCTAAAGAGAAGTCAATCGAGTAAGCTAAACAAAAATTTGATAGTCACAGTGAAATCCTACTTCTTTTGGGTTGGGGTTAATCCTAAGATAGGTGATTGCTTCTCATCTGAATCTAAGGTGATGGAAGTTGGGAGAGGGACATCCAAAGGTTGATGCTCAGTGGTCAGAGTTTTTGCAGCTACATATTTTAAACAAAAAAGGGCTTATGCATGATTCTCCTGGACATTGCTTTTAGAGATTCCACTTTGTAGCTATCATATGGATTTACTAGGAATTCTACATGCTTGAACAGGTAACATTCTATAACTCAATTTGAAATGTGAGTCAGTAAATTAGTGCTGGTCATTTGAATACCCTTTACTAATCGGGCATTACTGTAACATCCCGTTACCCGTGATGAGGCTAGAATTGTGATTTATAAGGAAGTACTGAGAAATTAGGAAAATGCACATCATGCTTTAGTTAAATATGACATGCACATTTTTTTGCACATGAATATGATTGTACATGCATTCATTGACATTTTTTGGGCATAATTGATTTATAAATGTGATTAAAATGTGAATTGTGAGTTATTTGCGTTAAAAATTTATTTGGAGATCATTAGCATTATTTCAAACTTTATGGTGAATTTGAGGTACATTTGGACTAGGAAAAATGCCAAGTGGTAGGATAAATTGATACATGAAAAATTTAGATGATTTAGTCCATAATTAAGTTACATTTGGCATAGTTAAATTGGTGACAAATGAACTAAGAATTAATTGACAAATGGATCAATCATTGTGTGACAAATGGGCTGGTAAGTTGATGAAAAATGGCATATTTGATTAATGGACAAGTGAAATAGTTAATTGGAGACATTTTGCAGCACCTATGCTTGATAAGTGTTGATCATGCCATAAGACATATAGCCATTCCTTTAGTTGACATCTAACACCTTAGGTGTAAGTTTCAGGAGGAGCAACTCCAACTATGGTCATTTCTCTTCTTCTTTCCTCTCACACACAATCGAAACACTTTTCCTTGCACCTCCCAAAGTTTGTTTATATTCATGTCTAATTGTTGCACTAACAATTCTTGTTTCACCCTCCCTAAAGTTAAGTAGAGAATCAAAATATAGTTGCCTTGTCCTAGCTGAAATCTTTCAAGTTTCCACCTTGAATATGTGATGATTCTGCATGTTTAGAGTACTGATTTAGAGTGATCTTTGAGCTTGGATTTGAACTAAACAAGTAAGTGAATGATTAGTGTTTATAGCATGTTATGAAAGAGAATTTATAAAGATTGTATAAGAAGTTAATGTGGAAGTGTGCTGGAATACTGTGATCTGGAAAACTTTCACTGAACATATCTCGGTTTTCTAATTATAACTTGATCTGTGTATTTCTAAATGAGTTGATTCTTAATTCAGATTAAATTAGAAATATATGTCTACAACTTTCCTGAAGAAGTTGAATGTTAATTCTATATCTAAGCATTTCAAAATCTGGTTGGAATTGGAGTTATGAATTCTGTTACAGTTTCAAAAAAACAATATGACTTTTTTAGGTATAACTTTCAGTATACTGAATCAAATTGTACAATTTTGGTGTTATTAGAAATTGGAAACACAGTGAAACAATTGTTTAGAAGAAAGTGTTACTGAAATACAACATTTTCCTAGTCATAATGATCATGCAAAATTATCCCGAAAGGGGATGTTAGGATGAAAATGTTGAGGTGTGCTAGAATTTGATAACTGGAATGTTTTTACTGAACATACTTTGGTATTTTGGCTATATTTTGTTCTGTAGATTTACAGATGAAATGATTCTTAATTTAAATTGAATTAGAGACAGTTGGCTATAAATGTTAAGAAGAAATGGAATTTGAATTCTGTCCTTAAGAGTCCTGAAATTGAGCTTGAAAGTATGTATTGGTTTAGGCAGTAGCACTACGAGGGATAGAAAATAGGTTAAGTTGTTATTTAATAAAGTGTATTGATATGGACCAAATTAGATTGAAATGTTTTCATCAAAGTTGTAATTAATTCTCTTACCTTTAAATTGGTATAAAGGTTGTAATTTTTGGATACTGGAATTGAGTGATATGAGGTGTACAACTTGAATGCATGACCATGCATTAGCCAAAATTTCAAATGTGCACAGTCTATGGTATTTTGTGCTTAACTCATTGAATTATGAACCAAATTGAATGATCTTGGTATCAATAGAGACTTAAGACATAAGAGAATAATTTCTTAGAAAGAAGTGTTACCAAATTCCTTCACTTTCCTGATGATGTTAATTATGCAATTTGACTCGAAATCATATGGGTAGAAAATTTGAAGTGGTCAATTAGGTTATGAAATTGATTTCACATTGTTTTACTTTGGTCCAAAATATAAGTACAAATGATATTAATGAGGGTTATGATATCTGATCCATTAGATGATGTGAATTACAATCAGATACCCGAAAATTTCATTTAACATGCATTGTGCATATTTTATATAAATACATGTGCATAAAGGAATACTTATACATTTGTGCAAAAATGTGATATATTGTTAATGTGTCATGTATGTTTAGAGGAGCACATCAGAAGCTAGTTGGACATTGTCGGACCATCCAGGCAATAGCTTCTTAGAGCGTATTATGAGTCAACCTAGATGAATTTGCTAGGATTGATTTGATTTGATTTGTTAAGCTTCCAATTATTAAACTGTTGTGATTTGTTTATAAATTCTGAACTTAAAGTCCGAGGAGTTAATATTGGGGAATGTATTGGAAGTGTTCTGATTGCTGTGAGATTCTAAATGATAATTTTATTCTGTGATTTGTTTATGAATTTCGAACTTAAAGTCCGAGGAGCTAATATTTAGGAATGTATTGGAAGTGTTCTGATTGTTGTGAGATTCTGAATGATAATTGTATTATGTGATTTGTTTATGAATTCCAGACTTAAAGTCCGAGGAGTTAATATTTGGGGATGTATTGGAAGTGTTCTGATTGCTATAAGATTCTGAAGGATATTTGTATCATATGTGACTGTTGTACATGACATATTCTGTATTTGATGCATTTCATAAATGCATGCTCAAATAAAGGAGTTGTGACCAGAGTAACTAGTATGAAAGCACTTGCACGTAGAGCTTTGCTCCGTGATTTTGATTTCTACACGTAGAGTTATGCTCTGTGATTCCATTTTGACTAAGCCCAAAGGGCTAGTATCTGTATATGTATGTGATAAACACTCGTTCACAACAATATTAACGAATCTGGAGTCTTATATGCATCTGTATTTGTTTATATATGATTTAATTGGCAATGATTAAATGATGTGCCATGACAGTGTGAGTATTTGGAATATACATGTTCTGTATGAATAATTGCGAATTATATGATTTGTGTATATGAATCCAGTGAAATCATCAATGATGGTTCACTCATTGAGTTCGCAAAACTCATAAAAATTGCAACGTGATTTTTCAGG
>JANQBM010042581.1:0-10254 GCA_025594535.1 Erythroxylum domingense | reverse complement strand
GCTCCCTTATCTTAGGATATGTGTCGGAATGACCTACGGGCGTCCCGATGCGTACCCTAGGGTAATGGGGTGTTACACTCTATTATGGAAGAGTGCGAAGTAGTCTGTAGTTATTGCATCAACTATAAAGCCTAAGTTTTTTGCATGCTTTGAAGCCATGATTCAGGATAAATGGCTATGGAACTTTATTTTAAGGTTTGGGATTGTTTGACTTGAAAATTTAATGTGATAATTCTATAGTAGTTTTCCTCTCCAAGAACAGTAAGTATTCCAAAGGTGTAAAACTTATGGAACTTAAATAATTTGCCATTAAGGAGGAGGTTCAAAAATGTGGAGTGTCTATAGAGCATATTAGCACCAATCTTATGTTAGTTAACCCTTTGACAAAGGCGTTATTGCCCAAAACATTTTCTGGTCATGTAAAGAATATAGGCATTATATGTACTGATGATTATTAGACAGTACTGTTGTATTAGCTCTTATTATGTATTTGACACTCTTTATGCATTACTAAATGTTTTATTTTTGAAAATTTATTATCTTGTTTATATATTTAATTGAAATATATATTATTGAAAGCATAACTAAATGGATCCTTAAATCCTATCATGTACATCCTATTTATAATTATGATTAAAGAGAAGGGCTAGTATAGTGGTACATAGAATGGAGTATGTTGAATTAATAGTGTATAACAGCATTTACCCTTATTACTCTTATACTTGATTATAATTACTAATGATACTAGTATATGTGAATGGTGATTATTGTACATTATGATCATTTGAATTATTGATCCCATAGATTGTATAAAGTTATATAAGTCTAGTGGGATAATATTTGAAATTAGCTATTTAAATGACTCATATGTTAAAATGCAGTTAGCAGATTTAATAATTTATTTAAGAGCCTTTTGCTCATTGTGATGGGTAGTTTTAAAACTGACTGATGGATGTCAATTTTTTAAAGAGTCTAGGTTTTATCTCTACCAATAGTTTTTTTCCTCACATTATATCATCAAGTACATAATTGAGATAGGAAGGTTGCAAAAGAGACAGATTGGGTAAGGATTTTATGTTTATGAATCATTTTTGCATTACTAAGAAATGGAGAATTTTTGGTATTAAAAACTTTGGCCTTTTATTAGAATAAAATCTTGAAATTGAATGTATATATGGGTTCTATGAATTTCTAAATCCTGCCATATTTATGAAAATTACTTATAATCTTCATATGTTTAGTTTATTTTAGACTGCTTATAATATTGACTACATTTTGAGAAAGGAATAAAAATAGTTAAAACCCTCCTCATGTAAGGTAATTGTAAGATTCAAATTTAATTTTCTATTCAAGGTATAATTTGCTTACTATTTGACTAAATTGATGTCAACTTAAGATTAGTTCTCCTTCGTAAGTTTTCTTTATTCTTGGCTAAACTCTTGTAAAATAAATCTTTATAATATTTACACCACTGCATCTCAGAATAATATAATATTTTTGTTTGCAATTTTGCTTTAATATTAGCATTTGTAATATTTGATGAAGTTGACTAATTATGTCAAATAGTTATACCTTGTGTAAGCTACTTCAGCACCTTTTATGCACTTTTTAATTCTAATACTTCATTACATCTTGTTCAATTGTAGATTATAATTCTACTTATCTTATGAACAATTAAAATTTAGATTTCTTTTCTATACATTAGAAATAAAGTAAAAGACAACAGCTTCTCATGTGGTTTCATTATTTTTATTAAAACTTATTATGTTTTAAAAATATCACGAGAAATCTTATGTTTTATGAAAAGTTTGGAATAATTCCCTTAACTAACTTTTTCCATTAAGATTTACTAGTTTGACATATTTGAAATAGGTGGATAATGATTTTTATTCTTTTATATCCAAATATAAGATTTTCTTGTAGATGAATCCATCATTTTGCAATAGTGTAGTGATAAGAAGAGTATCAATCTTGTGATAATAAAGAAAATATTAAGTCATACCCTTCTACTATTATATAAACAATACAAATAAATGATTAATTAACCTAAAGTTACATCAAATTAAATAAATCAAATGACCACTTGTCACAAACAACCAAGTAAACAATGATAAAAAAGCATAAATGATGTATCACTTAAAATAGAAATCTCCCTAACATCATTTTATACCCTTAATTTAGTTATTTAGAGATTTCGTACTTTGGATTACCAAAATCTCCTAATGTAATAATCACCTATCTCTTAATTGATTAATCGATATTTCTATCTAATTAACACCTCTAAGAATTAATTCATTTGATACATCATAAAAGGTTACCCTAATATTGGACTCATATAGGTCTATTTCTGGTATCTCATTCAATCCTCAATATAAGTTCCTAGGTCAATTTACAGAGATGTACTTTTGACAACACCTATAGGAAAATTTAGATTAAATTTAAGCTTTTGCTTATATATAACTAATATTAAAATCAATAAAAATATTTCACAAACATAAAACTATTTTATAAAAATAGTGAATCAAAATCTATATAAGATAAAAACTAGGGTTTCATCTAATCTTAATGTCAAATAAAACTAGCCACTTATCATAGTCGAAACAATAATAATAAATAAAGAATTGAAGACTTTATAAAAAAGATTTTTCTAATGAAGATCTCAATAAATATGGTTATAATTATGTTCTAGAACTTCTCTCTCTAACGGTTGCTAACTATAATGAAAACTTGAAAATAATTAAAGAATAATTAAAGGAAAACTAAACAAAGACTCCTTAATTAGGTTTCTTGCATCCCTTTATATAAGATATCTGTTGCGGACATAAGATATGGCTATGTACTTAACTATTTCTCCACTTTGCCCGTGTTATAAGTTGTGTAATTTTTTACAATTCAACTTTTCTTTTCAAAGAGGAATATGAGCATCGACATTCAAATGTCCCAGTTTATATCTCACATTGTTGTATTCTTTATCATATGACACATGCTCTAACTTAATAATGTATCGTGTTTGTCTTTTACACATTATTTACAAAGAGGAACATACCTTAACATTTGACCGTGTGTTAACTGGTGTTTGATCTTCTTACTATCTGCTTCTATCCAGAGAGGGATATAGGTTACAATATACCAAATGTTGAGATTTTGTGATACAATTTTGTTGTAACCCGTGTTCAACCAAAATTGTATTTCTTCTTTTTTACCTTGTAAAACCCTTTAGTTTTTTACTAGCATCACTCTTGAGCAACATCTCCATAATTACCTAAAATATAATCAAATCAAGTAATTTGGATAGAAAATATAACCAAATACTAAGTAAAAGTAAATAAATTTCAAAAGCTTTTAACCTTAATGAGCTTCGATTCTAAGGAGAGTAAATAGTCCATTCAAAATAGATTAGAATTGTTTTATTATTCTCTTAATCATCTCATTCATTGATACCTAGGTTTTTAAATATTTACACTAACTATCTTTCAAATTTAAACTCAAGCAAAACAATTATACCTTTTATATAAAATGACTCACAAATTAAGTAAAAAGTATAAACAACATCAATAACATCACATTAGAAATCTTGCTGAGATGCAGGGTAAGGGGAGTTCTAGTAGTACGCAAGCTTACCCTTAACTGGTGATGTGAACCTAATAGAGATGAACCTTAAAGAATCCGATTATATGATCCCAAGAAACCTAAACATAAATCTGGTTTTGATGGACCTTGACCCTTTATCTAAAAAAAAGACAAGAACTTTGGTATAAAGAACCTACACCCAAGAAATAATGAAATCAGAAACTTAGAATATATTAAAGTCTAAACCAAAGGAATACAAAAACTTGAATGAAGTTTATAATGGAAGTGCTGTGAACGCCGTAAAAAAAGCATTTCTTTGATAAGTTCTGGGTTTGTTCTTTCAAGAACTCAAGGAGAAAACTCTCTCTCTATTTTTCCAATTGAATAATCTGAATCCTTATAGTGAACGTCCAAGGCCTTATAAATACTAATTCTAATAGAACTCTAAGAAATAAGGTTATAACAAAGCTGATTTGACCAAGTCTCTAACTTCCTACTAAGAAATAAGGTTATAACAAATCTGATTTGACCAAGTCTCTAACTTCCTAACCTGATATGTATCACACCAATCCTAGTACATGTAGGATTCTAAGACATGTAGCATCTAAGCAAACTATCTAGTTTCTAAAATAACAACTCAAAAACATCATACTATCCCCATCTAAGCGATCTATCCTTAAGCCTTGTGCACCCATAACATAGCTTGCTAACTCAGTAAGCTACAAATGACAACTTAATCTGTCTAAAATCATAAAAAAAAAAAGAAAAACACCAACGACACTATAAAATCCAAGTAAGCCCCATTAAAATTTAGGCATGAGCAAAGAGAGATTTTAATTAAAGCACATAAACTTGTATGTAATTAACAAATCATATAAAAAACAAGATAAGGTAAAAAAAAATTTTGAAATTTTTATGGATCATTAAGTGAAATGTCATCCTAATCTTTTGATGCGATGGTAAACACTTTATTAGGAATACCTCCAATTACTCAGTTAAGTCACGATTTCAAATGGCTACTATCATTTCTTATAATCTTGACCTATTATTTAGATCAAAATTAACATAATAGAATCTACTAATGCTTAATTTCATTCACTTTTTTTCTTATCAATTCACGGTCAATATGGAATAATAAGCTAATTATTAAGCTAAATTGTAAACACAAGCTATGTTAAAATTACATATATGGTCATATCATTTGATTCAAGCTTCATTCTTAAGATTAATTGATCAAATTTAAACTAAAATGCTCATTAATAACCAAATCTATTGACCTAATGTAGTTGAATCACAAAGTAATTAAAACGTCTAATGAATCACCTTAATTACGTTAATTTTTATTTTCCTAAAATTGTAACTTAGTAAGCTAATTGTCATTGGATTGCATAACTAAGAGAATATTTCCTATTCAACTATGACTTAAAGAAAATCTCTCAGTTACACTTAGATTGTACATTATCCATAGTAGAGAAGCACAAAGCATATAAGATAAATAAGTAGTGTGTAAAAGGTGGAGAAAGATTAAAGAAAATAAATTAATAAAAATTAAGTATATACTAAAACACCACAAACAACATAGAAAAATAAAAAAGACATGAGAACTAAAATAAAAAAGCATGCAACACTAAAGTAAAAAACTTCAATAATTAAGGACCATATGAATCAAAGACATTATTATATATATAAATAAATGATTAGGTTGCCTCCTACTAGGAACTTCATCAAAGTCTTATAACTAGATTTTATCCTTATTTTCGTTGTTAGGTATATTGGTAGACTTATGGCTCTTTTCTAACATAATCTTATAGGAGTTGTGTGAAGGTCTTATTCTTTTTGCTTCTTTGATACCTAGTCATCTTCACCTTCTAATTTCCTTTCTTCCTTGAATCAAATATTCTGGTGCATTATGCTTCATACTTCCTTGAAAATAACTATAAATTTCTTTTACATCAATATCACAACATAATCATCATAAGAAAGAGAATTATTTATCATTTTTGAGCTCCTAAAGATGGCCTCTTCTTTTATAACTATCTCCTTTTTTGCCTTTATCGGCTCATTACTACTCATTACAATAATTTCTATCTCCTGATCCTTTAGGTTTAATTATGTCTTGCTTGGTAAGGATCACTACCCTTTTGAATTGACATAATTGGCTAAGTGTTTAATCTGAAACTCTAATTGACATTAACAATTGTTCTACCTTTAATTATAATCTTTCAATTCTTTTAGAATTTGTATAAGCTAGTTTCTTAATGGATAACTCACAAGTTGGTTTTGTTTTCTTACTACAATGGAGGTATTTTTAAAAATCCATAGGAGTTACTTGGTCGTACAGTTAAAATATTTACTTAATGGCCTTAGTTATCCTAAACAAAGTTTGGATGATATTCCTACTTCATATTGTATTTGTTAATGTATGGGTTATTTTAAGGTGACTAGTATTCCCTAAGCATTCAATGTGTTTTTTTGGCTTCGTGGAGGTATTGTCAACTTGTTGTTATGTATTATCTTACACAACTCAAAACATAATGCTTGAGTTGGTCTCACTGCTATTTTCTTATTAACGCTTCACTTGAGCTATTAAAGTAGTCATTACATCCACATTGTGTATACTTGTTATTTTGGTTACCCTTACCCTACTTTATTATCGTTAATAATTTTTTGTGTCCATCTCCTCAACCAACTGTAGGAAGTTTACAATTTTCCAAAGTTCCACTAGTTGCTACATCTCCAAGCTATTGTATAAAATATAAACTTACAACCATATAGGCGAACTATATTGTGGTAACCTCCCTAGCAGATCCTTATTTCTCTTTTATGACTCATAAAGTATCTCATTTTTGTACAATGAATAGGTAAAGATTTCAGTCCATAACTTTGTAGCTTTACTGGTGGATAGTAATTTGCTAAGAACTTCTTTATTAAGTTATCCTAAGTAGTGATTAAAGTCATTAGTAACAACTTTAACCATTGCTTTGCTTAGTCACTTAATGAAAATGAGATCAACCCTAATTGTACGACATCTTTGTGCTCCATCGACCTTGAAAGTATACATTCTTTAAGAAAATGGCTATATATATTGGTATTTTCCTCTAATAAACCATCAAATATACAAATTATTTCAACATTTAGACAATTTTTGGCTTGATTAAAATTGTTAGTCTAGTTATATTGGGATCTTTGATGGTTTGTTGCATTCATTTGATTAATCCCTTAATGAAAATGGGTTTAGCTATAATTATATGTGATCGTTGTGCTTTATTAACCTTGAAAGTGTGACATTCTCTACAAAATTGGCTATATATGTTAGGAGTTTCATCCAATTAACCATTAAACTATGCAAACTATTACAACATTTGGATAATGTTTGGCTTGATTTGAAGTTGTTTGTTGCAACTATTAGTCTAGCTATGTTGGATTGAGTCCATATGAGTGATGACATTACATAGTTCAACATAATTTAATGCCTTACCTCTATATTAATAAGTTGGATAAACCTAAAACTAAAGAAATATTAAGCACAAAAACAAAGAATTAAAATTTCAAAAAATATACAAATAAATTAAAAATGACTAGATTAATAAATCTCTCTAACATTGCCTATGTCCGTGACAATGATGCTTAATTTTTTCCAGTATCCTAGTACAAGACTATGGGCAAGTGGGCCTATTATATGGTAAGTAGATTATAAATCTTATAAGAATAACGTAAGTACTAAGTCTAACTGTTCTACTATTATCTTTTCAATAATTAAGAGTGTGATTGAATAACCTAATGTTAAAGTAAACTAAATAGATTAAGATATTACTAGTTTTAATCAAGTAAGTAAAAATGTTAAGAAAATATACGTAATATAACACCTAAATAGAATTTCTCCTTATATCATCTTATACCCTTGATTCAATTATTCAGATATTTTATAATTTGGCCTAACCAAATCTCCTAATGTAATAAATTGTCAACTTCTTAATATAACGACATATCTCTCAATTAATAAACCAATATTTCTATATAATTAAAACCTCTAAGAATACACTAATTTTATATGAACATCATAGAAGGTTACATTACTATAGAAACATCATATAGGATATTTATAGTACCTCATTCATTCCTCAATATAAGTGCTTAGATCAATTTACAAGTATGTTCTTTTTGACAACTTCTACATGTAAATTAAAATTTGATTTAAAACTTTCACTAATATCTAACTAACATTAAGATCAACATAAATATTTTATAAACATAGAATTCTTTAATAAAATTATTAAATCAATCTATACAAGATAAAGACCAAGATTACATATACTGTAGATATCAAATAAAAATTAGCCATAAGTCATCCTCGAGACTATAAAAACAAATAAAAGAATTGAAGAGTTCATAGAAAAAGATTTTTTAAATGAAGATCTCAATCTCTTGACATAATATGTTTCCTTGGAAAGATTTGGGATCTTTTTCTGTATTGAATATGGCTATAAGATATGTTCTAAGGCTTTTCTCTCTAGTAGTTGTTATCCTTAATTACAACGTAAAAATAACTAAAAAGACTAAAACTAAGACTCATTAATTAGGGTTTTTACTGCCCTTTATATAAGTTGCTCATCACAGATATGACCTAGTACACAGTTGTATACTTCACTATTTCTCTACTTTTTCTTTTCGAGAGGAGCATAGGCATTGACACATCGTGTTTTAGGCCATGTGCTCCTCTACACTTTAGCTTTTTTATAGAAACATGAGGCCTAGACACGCTCGTGCCTTAGGTCATATATCATATTGTATTTACTTTGTCATATGGCAAGATTTATAACTTAACCGTGTATCACAATGTATCTTCTTTATCTTAATTATAGAGATGAACATGCCCTAGAATATGGCTTTATGCTAGACCATGTTTTATCTACTCACTATCTATGTTTATGTCTAAAGAGGGATGTGGGTATTTAACCAAAGTTATATTTTCTTCCTATTTTGATTTGTAAAACCCTTCAATCTTTAGATAATATAATGCCCAAGCTACATCTCTGCAAATACCCAATACATAATATAAAATTGATCAAATCAAAGTAATTTTGATGAAAATCATAGCAATATATATATATATATATATATATATATAGGTGATCAAGAAACTAAACCACAAGAGTAGTATATGTCTAATATAATCTATTGATTTTACATATCCTTATATTAAAATATAATGATATTTAATATGTAATATTATTTATGTTATTAAAATAGAATTATTATATTATTAATTATTAATAAAATATTTATTATTTTAATAAAATCACATTAGCCTAATTGCAATCTATGCATTTGCTAACTATTTGCCACTTCTTATTAGCTAGTCTTTGGCCTATTCACTTGTAGCGATCATCTTTGTTGGAGTTGTTTGCATACTAGGTCTTATTGAAAGATCGAATGATTGCTTCTGTATGTTCCAACTTTGAGTTAATTCAAGGCCAATTTTGCTCGTGTTGATTCAATGGTAATTTCTCTTATTCAGGCCAAATATTGCTGTGAAACGACCTAGGGTCCTATCTCTTTCTCTTGAAGATATTGTTACTCCTCTTATGCCATGTTGCATAAACCAATTCACTTAAAGTTGTTACAAATAGTTTATAATCTTCAACACCTTTTAACTTAGTTGAGGAAGCCTAAGTGATAAGTTGTTTCTAGGTAGAAGCTATATAAATAAGCCTGTAAAGTTATAGTATAAAGAACCATGTTTGCTTGACAAAGTCTCATTGGAAAAACAAATGGTTGGTGTCTTTAGGATGAATATTGCATAAATGTAACATCCCCTCACTTATTGGAAAGGGTATTTTAGTAATTTGGGATGGGTTAGGATTATTGAAAGCGTTTTTGACTTATTCATGCATTCATATATGCACATGACTAATAAATAGTGAATTTTTGCACATGAAATGCTTGTACATGCATGCATGACATTTTCCCGGTTTTAATTGTGAATAATTGAGTTATATAGAAAAAGTGATTTGTGTGATTGAAAATTGGAATTGAAGGGGTTCATTAGGGTTTTCCTAATTTTAGAGAATTATAGGAATTTTTCAGGAATTTTCCGGAATTGTTTCCGGACCCGAAAAATTGTCAAGTGACAGAATAGGGGTCATCCGATAGCGAAATTTGTTGTCCAATGGCACTGAAAACTTAGGTATATGAAATTAAGAATTTTTGGAAGTGAGTCATTGGAAATTGGAGAGGAATTGAAGTGAATTGAGAAGAAATGTATTGGCCAATGTGTGTGTGACACTTGGCACCACTTTTAATATTATTTTATTACAAATTGGTGTCTTTGAATGAGTCTATACGACTCTTCTCCTCATTCTTCTTGTAGCTTCTGTTATTAAAGTGCTTAAAAGAGTGTTTTGCTTGAAATTTTCTACTCCATCCGAAGGTGACTCCACCTTGTTTCCTTATGATTTTTTTTTGTTCATTTCTTCTTCACTCATCCACTTCCATACACTTTATCCTCTCCTCTTAAAGTCACCATACCAAACTCAAACTCTCACCTTCTCCTTTAAGTGATGATGCCGTGAGTGAGGGAGCAAAGTTGAGAATTTGGAAAGATTGGAAGATTGGAAGATTAGGAGAGTATTAGGTAAGGTTTAAGTCTTAATGTTCTTTTATGCTTTCACATGATAGATTCAT
>JANQBM010042575.1:0-10255 GCA_025594535.1 Erythroxylum domingense | reverse complement strand
AAAATATCCAGAAAATCTCACCACAATAACATGTAACATGGATCCCTCAACCAAGATAAGAAAACTTAGCTACTCATACTTGAATTGAAATCAAAAGAAATAAGAACAGAAACAGTCTCCATAACTGGTCTTTTATGAAAGAAACGAAAACCTAATTGAAATATGTAGAAAATGTAAAAACAAACAAAACAGAAAAAGTGCAGCCCTCACACAACACACGTCCCTTTTCTAAAACCCTATATATATATATATGTGCGGCAATCACCCCCCTCTCCTATTTGATGTGAATCTCCTCATTATCTTCTCTTGATTTTGTCCATATTAGGTGCACTTCTAATTTAGGTAGGAAACTTCTTGAAAAGGACTCCCGAAGATCTTGGGCGATTGTGTTCTAATTGGAGACAACTTCTGAAAAATCTGCAGAATTAGGATTATGACTTTAGGCGTGCCCACGCCTAATCTTTGAATTTCGACCAATCTGGAATTTACGAACTTCTTGCCATATTTTTTTTCTTTTTGGTCCTTTTTCGTCTTTACGGCATTGAAAACCATCTGTGAATATTTAACAAACAATTCCATCAATATTTGAGTACGAATTTCACAAATCAATCAAAATTAAGTCCAAAAGATATGTATTTAAAATGACTTATCAACTAACTTCTGAAAGACAAGTAAATGAAAATTATATGTAGTTGGAATTTAACATTGTTATTCTCTTCAGGGTTTTTTCTTCCCAAACTTCTATGTACACTTGAAACCATAATCTTCTTATAAAATGGTTTCAATATATCTCTATTCACCTTGAAATTCCAATATCTACCCTCTTTATTTCCACTGCACCGTAAGAAAATATACTACTGATAACAAAAAGGACCAAACTGTCTAGAACATAACTTACCTAGAATAAACTTTAATTGAGAATTATATAATAACACTTTCTATCCCACCTTAAATTGTTTCCTTAATATCATATTATCATGTAACAATTTGGTTTTCTTTTTATAAATTCTCAAAATCTTATAAACATCCAAGCTTTGTTCCTTTAGCTCTTACAATTTCAATTTCCTTTCCTTCTTAGCTTTTCCCAAATCCATTTTTGCAACATTGCATCACTTAATAAGCTTTGTGCTCATTATCCACTGGCAAATAACAAGCTTGACTAAAAACTAATTGATAAAGAGCTATTCCTACTAGTGTTCTTTAGGTTTTATGATATGCCTAAAAAGCATCGTCTAGACATGAACTCCAATCCTTTTATGCCAGATTTACCGTCTTTTCCAAAATAGATTAACTTCTATGCTTGATACTTTGACTTGTCCATTCGTTTATGGATGGTATATGGTGACTACTTGATGATGCACTCCATATTTTTAAACAAAGCTTCCACTACTTTGTTGCAAAACAACTTCCCTGATCACTAATAATGGCTTATAAAACTCTAAATGTATTAAAAATTATATATTTTTATAAAACTTACAATAGCTACATAATCATTAACCTTTGTGGCTTCTGTTACCACCACTTCAAAACATAATCAACAACTAAAAATATATAGGAGAAATCAAAAGATGAAGGAAAGGGGCCCATAAAATCAATGCCCGATACATCAAATACCTCAATTATAAAAGCTAGGGTTTGGGGCATTTCATTTCTATAAGATAATGTACCTACTTTTTGGCATCTATCGCAACTTTTACAAAATAAATAAGCATCTCTAAGCAAATTCTCTCAATACAAACTACTATCCAAAACTTTTATAGCAATTCGTTTAGAACCAAAATGACCACTGTTTATATAATTATGATAAAAAGCTAAAACAAACGATGTTCATGCTCTGGACACACCATCTAATAATTTGACAGAAAGTAGAACTTCCATAATTATGGTTTATTATAAATATAATATTTTGCCTTAGTCCTTATATTTTCCTTCCTAGACTTATTAATGTAATTAGGTAAAGTTTCAAAACTAAATAATTAATAAGGTTTGCATACCATAAAACCATACCTTTCATTTAGAACAATTACTCATCAAGAAAAAGTTTAGAAATAGGTTAAATATCTTCGTCCATTACCAACATACTTAGATGGTCTATGTTGATTTTTTTGCTCCTTTTTAATCCCTAATTGTCAAATCAAACTCTTGAAGTAGCAAAATTCATTATATCAATGTTAGTTTAGACTTTTTCTTTGCTAAAAGGTATTTTAGTGTTGTATGGTTAGAATACACAATAACTTAGGAGCCAAGTAATTAAGATCTAAATTTATCTAAAGCAAAAATAATTGCTAAAAGCTCCTTCTCTATTATAAAATAATTGCATTATGTAGAATCCAATATTTTTTAAGCATAATAGAATAAATAACATTGTTCCCTAATCTGTTAGCCTTAAATGGTTCCCATTGCATACTTGCTAGCATAAAAAGTTATTTCAAGTGATATATCCTAATTTGGTGGCTGAATAATAGGAGCATTTATTAATAATGCCTTATTTAAAAGCTTTTTGACAGTCATTTCCAAATTCAAATACATCTTTTTGTAGCAACTTTGATAATGGTATTGCAATCTTGGAAAAATATTCAATAAACCTATGATGAAATCCTATATATCTAAGAAAATATTGAAATTCCTTAACATTTGTATTAAATCCACTTCTGGTTTATCAACTTCTATTAGCCTAGATGAAATCTTATGTCCTAAAATGATGCCTTGATCAACCATAAAATGAATTTCATAATTTAACACCAAATTTGCGTCAATACTTATTTTGAAAACCTTAGATAAATGATTTAAGAATCACTAAATGAATCTCTATAAATAGTGAAATCATCCACGAATAGTTTAATGCAATTCTCAATACACTCAGATAATATACTCACCATGCACCTTTGAAATGTACCTAGAGCATTACAAAGACAGAAGGCATTCACCTAAAGGAATATGTTCTAAAAGGGCATATAAAGGTCATATTTTCTTAATCTTCTTGAGTAATTGCTATTTAGTAACAACCTGAATAACCATCCAAAAAGCAAGAACATAATTTACCTATAAGTCTCTCTAACATTTGATTTACAAAGAATAATGGAAAATGATCCTTTATAGTGGCTAAATTAAGCTTCCTAAAGTCTATACACATTTGCCACCCTACAAACTCATCATATCATTGTCATTTAGCTTAACATGCACTAGGCTCACCTATTCACTATCCGAGATTAGATAGATTATACTTGCGTCAAAATTTTTTAAAATCACTTTCATTACCACATCTTTCATTATTAGATTGAGTCTTCTTTGTTATCTTATTGGCTTATCATTCTCTTCCAAAAGAATTTTATGTATGCAAACTACTAGGCTAATGTATTTTATGTCAGCTAAGGTCCAACCTATTGTATTTTTAATATTTCTCAAGAAGTACTACTAGCCTTTTCTCTTTCTCGATAGTCAACCTTTTTTAGATGATTGAAGGTAGTGACTCTCCTTTACCCAAATAAACATACTTCAAGTGATCAGGTAAGGCCTTTAATTTTGTCTTTGAAGCCTACAATATAAAAGGCAACCGTTTCTTATAAGTTATAGTAATTTCAATATTTCAAATCTTAGAATGATTAACATTGTTAAACGATTCTACAACTTCACAAGTTTCATTAACTTGCCTGATCACTTCCATTTTATCACCAAACTCTGACTCGTCATCAACACTTTCCTCTTTAAAAATTTCTTGCATAATTGAATCCATATTATTTATATGATAAACAAAGTAAAAATAACTAGGGTACTTCGTTGGCTCAAAAATTAAACTTCACCATTTCTCTATTAAACTTAACAGAAAGAGTACCCTTATCCACATCATTTTTCTTCTTAGTCGTCTTCATGAACGATCCCAACAAAATCTAAGCTAAATGTTCTAAACTATCTCCATCCATTTTTAAGACGTAAAAATCTACTAGAAATACCAAATCGTTAACTTAGACTAAAACATCCTCTATGAAATCAAAAAGACGAATATAAGATTGATCATCTAACTGAATAATCACATTAGTTTCTTGCAAAGAATTCAAATTTAAAGCTTAGTAAATTGAGTATGTCATGACATTAATATATGCATCAAAGTCTAGCATGGCACACTTAATTTTCTTATCACCAATGACACAAAGAAGTGTAAACATATCTGGATCTTTGAATTTTTCCAGTTATTTCCTATTTATCACACCTAATACATTCTTACCTAAAATTATCCTCTCCTTATCATGTAGCTTTCATTTATTTGAGCATAGTTCTTTCAAGAACTTTACATAATTTGGAATTTTTAATGACTTTTAGAAGTGGTATATTGATATTCACATTTTTGAAGGATTCTAATTTTTCTCTTTCATATTCCTTTTCTTTTGATTTAACCAACATGCAAGGAAAATGAGGTTCACGTGAATTAATTGATATTAGCAAAGATGAATCTTCTTTAACCTTTGTTGATTCTTGAGTTGGAGGTTTATCTTTTTTTACTCCTTCTTCATGCTTTTCTACCTCCACATTGGTAAGGAAGATCCAGATTAAATTTCCTTCCCACTTCTCAATGTCATTGCACTAACATTCTCCTTAGGATTCACCACTATTTGCAAAGGTATTTTTTTTATGCTTACAACTCTAACTTACTAACCGAGATGGCTAATCGAGTGATTTAATTTCCTTAAGTTCTAAAGGCTTGCTCTTATTTCCTATTGAAATTATTGAGTATTAGTAGTAAGTGCCTTAACAATTTCATCCAAAGACCTACCTAAATTTGAAGATTGAGATTGAGCTTGTATAAGTGCTTGAGGTTATTTATTGAAATTATGGGGTTAGTATCTTTATTGCCCTCCTTAATTTCCACAGCTAAAATTTGGATGATTCCTTTATCCTGAATTATAATGATTGGAATAAGGGTCACATTTTCTTTAAGGTTGACTAAGAAATTCCCCTATTGTGTTAGTTTCTTGAAGGGAATCTTGGTGTAATGTAAGGCATATATCTATAGGATGCTTGGGAAATGAGCATATTCTACACACTCGTGCTAATTGTAATTGACTTACAGCTATATAACAAACTAGATTAGTTAAATATAAAATTTTATCGTCAAGGTTAGCATTACTTACCTGATATTCTTGCTTAACAACTTCATCCATCCCTATCTCGAATTGTTGAGAATTTTATGCCATTCTAAAATTAATTGCCTGGCCTCTTTTAGTGCTTCGTTTACTAAAGCTCCTCTAGTAGCTGCATCTACCATACTCCTATCCATTAAAAGTAGCCCTTTATAAAATTACTAAATTAACAGTTGCTCAAGAAACTGATGGTATAGGTAACTAACATATATATAACTCCTTAAAACTCTCCCAATATCTAGACAATGTTTATTTGGTTAATTGTCTTATCTCATACATCTCATTTCTAATATTATCTGCTCATGATGTAAGAAAAAATTCTCTAGGAACTAACTTCTTATCTTATTCTATGTTGGACCCTATTTTCAGAGCCCAACTATCCAGAATATCATAAAATGTGAGCTTAATCCAATAAAAAAAACATCTTAACCATTATTGGTTCATCTTCATGCTTTTATACCATAACACAACTTACTTATATATAACCACAATTCCTGTTCAAAAATTCATCATCTTAAATTAATTTCTTCCTCAAGTATCCCTAATTTCAACTCAACTTTATCCATATGTAAATTCACATTTCCACTCAATGGCATCCATACATAATCTATAATTCATTAACACCAAAAGATAAGAGTTTTTACATAGCCGTAATGGCATTTCATACCACAATACATCTTTATCTCACAATTCCACAATACATAAGATACTGGAGCTAATAATGCTTGAAATGTAACTAAAAGTCTCATTGTTACAAAATCTAGCTTAAAATAAAAAAATATGCAACTTGAAGCGATGCCTTGACCCTCTTTCACTCGATCTCATGTTCTTTACCTAAAGATGGGATGGATAAAGGGGGTGAGTTTAAATCTTGTGGGTAACAAGTTTATAGTTTAGAAACAAGCAAAACCCGTTTTTTTAAAACTCATTTTCATTGAACCTTTTCATAACTATAGTAATTCTGCATTTAAAAGTCACAAAAAAACACTTATTTCATGAAATTCTCAATTTTTCAAACAATTCTCAATAGTACAAATCTTGTATGCATGCATCTTGTCAAACAAATCATGAGCACATAAGCACATCAGAATGGTTTGGGTGGATCCAAAACAAAACGTACTACACAATTCACAGAAGGGGTTTTGTGTAGCCATGAACTTAGGGGAGTCCATGAAGAAGCTCCATGCCACTAGCGGGCAGGCAGGAGAAGCCTTTACTTGGTCAACGTGCACGTGACGGAACTTAGGGGACCACCACAAACTCACATAACATATAATTCATGACTTGTAAACTTGTTGCCCAAAATGGAAATTTTTGAAAACTTGCTTTTCATAGACATGAAGTATTTCGAAAACATGATTTCATAAACTTGCATCTTTTCAAAAAGAATCAACACAATTCATGTAGCAAACATATAACAATTTCTCAATTCAATTGAAAACATTAAACTTTCTTGATTTAAAGAAAACATTTAATAGCTTATGTACTCTATTATAAACATGTACCCACCTTGAATTCCTTGCTTAAGAAATTGGCTTAAGGATGTCTTTGCTCTTGCTCATCTTGCCTTCCTTGATTTCTGATAGGATTGAATTTTCTTATATTTTCTTATGTATTTACATGTGATTTCAATCCTATTTTTAAGATAAAATGTTCAATTTGTGTTGACTATTAGGTTGGATATATTGATATATTTTGAGACCATAAAGAGATTTTCTAAAACAAATTAAAAATTAATTGAAAAATAATCTGCTGCGTTTCACATAGCAACGCATGCGTTTAACGGATGTAGCGTTTACGCAGCTGCGTAAATGCAGCATGCTGCACATCTTTAAACTCAGCTAGCACTGTGTTTAACCAACACAGTACGCAGCGTATGTTGTGTTTAAGTGCAGCATACGCAGCATTTAATAAAAACGCTAGATGCATCTTTAAAGAGGAGGCAGAAAGGGTTAGGGGAGTTTTTGATATTGTTTTGGTTTTCTTTGACAGGTCAGTGGTGGCAGGAACGAAGCAAGAACGTGGAAGTTTTCATATAGTTTTATTTGTTTTTGGCAGAGACGACAGTGGCGGTACAGCAAGGAGAAAATACAAAGAATGCAGACGCAAAGCAGAGGAGCAAGGCAGGCATGGAAGCTAAGCAAAAGGAAAAAAATATAGAAAAGGTGGCACATACGTATAGCATAAAATTAAATATAGAAGGCTAGATTCCTGACACCGGTTCAATGGAGATATCGATGCTGAGTCACGGTTAAGCTATTTTTGTCGTTTTAAAGTAGTGATTTCTTTTCAAAATGTTATGTTATTGGTATTGATTCGGATGATTTTAGGATAAATGATCTTAATATGTTATTTTGATTGTTTATTTTGAACCTATTGCTAAAATATCAATTGTAATCCGTAATCGTTACTTTTGATGTTTGAAATAGCGTTTAATGATTGTTAATCGTTAGGAACAACATAACTTAGGTTAGATAACTCGAATGTGTGAGGTTACTGCCTGTATTGATTGTTTTCCAGTTCGTAATGCGACTGCCAAATTGAATCTAGAGATCGTATCCTAGTTTATTTGGTAGATAGGTTTAATTAATGATCATTTCTTGATTAAATTCAACCTAAGGGAAAATCGAGATTTGTAGAACATTCTATTAGTATCAGATCAATAGTTCAAAAAGAGTTGTAAAGACTTTAGAATGAAGGAATATGCTTGATTGTGATTAGGCCGAGATAGACCCTAGAACTGGACTTTACTCATATTCAACACTTTTCTCATTTTCGATTAATTGTGAGACAGATTGCAGTTGGACAGGCATAAGTGAAAGCGTGCGGGATATGTTCAAACACAAGTCATCTAATTGATGAGTGCCTAGCTTTGTAAGAAGGGAGTATAGAGCACGTGAATGCTGCAGGAGGGAACTTCCCGAACCAATACAACCCATACTCGCAGACGTATAACCCAGGTTGGAGGGATCACCCCAACTTGAGTTATGGAGGGAATCGACAACAAAATCACTTCCAGAATCGGCCGCAAGGGCCACCAGGATTTCAACCAAGGCAACAAGGAGCACAAGGAGCTTCTTCTTCAAGTTCAGGTGCATCTTTAGAAGAACTTGTTAACAAACTTGTTGCTAATAATTTGCAATTTCAGCAGGATATGAAAGCAAGCCAACAGAACATGGAATATCAAATGAGTCAAATGGCAGTAAGGCTTAATCGCCTAGAATCATAAGGTGGAGGAAAATTGCCATCACAACCTGAGGTGAACCCAAAGAATGTTAGTGCCATAACCCTGAGGGGCGGAAAGGAGATTGAAGGTCCCAAAAGAACCTCAACAAAGATTGTTACCGAGGAAGAGATTGAGAAGGAAGTGGAAAAGCAAGAAAATTCGTTATCAAGTACAAAGGTAAATGTCGAAAGTCCCAATATTATTAAAACTAACCCTCCACCTTTTCTGAGCAGATTGATGAGGTCAAACAAGGACGACAAGGATAAAGAGATATTGGAGACTTTTCGAAAGGTAGAAGTCAACATACCTTTGCTCGAAGCAATCAAACAAGTGCCAAGGTATGCCAAATTCCTCAAATAACTATGTACGCATAAGAGGAAATTAAGGTGCGATGAGAAAGTGATGATGGGTGAGAATGTGTCGGCAGTATTTAGAATGAAGATGCCTCCAAAATGCTGGGACCCAGGTATGTTCACTATTCCTTATAAAATTGGTAATACTGTGATCAATAGAGCAATGTTGGATTTGGGTGCTTCTATTAATGTGATGCCTCATTCGATTTATTCTTCTTTGAATTTGGGCCCTTTAAAAAAAAAGAATGTAGTCATCCAATTGGCTGATCACACTAATGCTTATCATGATGGTGTGGATGAGGATGTTTTGGTGCAGGTGAATGAGTTAGTGTTTCCTGCAGATTTTTATGTGGTAGATACGAATGATGACACTTCATGTAATCCGATACCTATCTTGTTGGGGAGACCATTCCTTAATACATCTCAAATTAAGATAAATGTTCGTAAAGGCACCCTCACAATGGAATTTGATGGGGAAGTAATTCATTTTATTATTTTTTATGCCATGAAACATCCTCCTAATGATCATTGTGTTTTTTTATTGATGAGATCGATCTTTTGGTGCAAGAAATGTTTAAATTAAGTTATAGGGATTATTTGAAAATTGATTTAACCGAGGATATGGAAGTAGAAGCCAACACTGATATTGAGATGGGAGACGAGCTTGTGGAAATGACAATCACCTTGGACTCATTAGAGAGCTCTTCAAAAAGTTATGATTTGGCTTTTATTCAACTACCTGAAGCTTACTAGAAGTTGTTAAGTTCTAATGTGCAGGCCCCAGAATTGGAATTGAAGCCACTCCCTACACATCTGAAGTATGCCTATTTGGGAGATAAATAAACTCTCCCAGTTATCATTTCGACGGAGTTGACTTCAACTCAAGAGGAGAGGTTGATTTGAATGCTGAGGGAGCATAAGAAGGCTATTGGGTGGACCATCGCAGATATCTAAGGGATAAGCCCTTCCATATGCATGCACCGCATTTTGTTTGAGGATGATGCAAAATCGACAAGGCAACCTCAGCGTAGGCTGAGTCCTCTAATGATGGAAGTTGTGAAGAAGGAGGTATTGAAGCTTCTTGATGCTGGGGTTATCTACCTGATTTCTGACAGTAAGTGGGTAAGCCCTGTCCAAGTGGTTTAAAAAAAGTCTGGAATCACCGTTGTGAAAAACGAGGAAGGTGAGTTGATTCCCAGCCGAATGCAAACTGGGTGGCGAGTATGTATTGATTATAAGAAGTTGAATGCTGCTACTCGAAAAGATCACTTTCCCTTTCCTTTTATTGATCAGATGCTTGAGAGATTGCCTGGTTATGACTAGTATTGCTTTTTAGATGGCTTTTTAGGTTATCTCTAGATCCCAATCGCACCAGAAGATCAAGAGAACACTACATTTACATACCCATTCGGTACATTTGCTTATCGAAGGATGTCATTCGAATTATGTAACACACCTGCCACGTTCCAGAGGTGTATGGTAAGCATTTTTTCTGAATATGTTGAGAAGATTATTGAGGTGTTCATGGATGATTTTAGTGT
>JANQBM010042514.1:0-10258 GCA_025594535.1 Erythroxylum domingense | reverse complement strand
AGGAGCTCTAATAAAGGGTATTTTCAAGGGTAAGTAGCCAAGGAAGGAAGGAAGTAGGTCTCAACCAACCACCATGAAGAGGGCTTTCTCGTCTCGCAGTCTAGTACTTACACCTCGCTGGTACTGAGAACAATCAATCCTTTTCAACTCTTTCATAATGCCCCAAGATCGGATCTCAAAGTCGACGTGAGACACTATTCCGGGAATGCACATTGAAAAAATCCCTTTGAAAACATCGGATTCGATGCTTGATTCTTCAATTGAAATGGATGACCTTCTTTTTTTTTCTTGACGCTCCGTACGTGAAAAAGGCTTTTTTCGTTTCGGTCTTGATGCCTCGAGCTGGAGTTCATCCAATGCAGCCTTATTTAGATTATATCTTTCTTTTCTAAAGGACCACCATGTCTTCCCACGGAGCGCTAACTATTCAAAAGACCGATTGGACAGTTTTCCTTCTTGACTTGTCGTAAAGTCTTAAATCAGACAAGACGATTCCAATTTTATAAGAGTGAAGGTGCGCCAATTGCCCTAATCTTGACTATTTTTATAACTTTAACATATCAATATCTTTCTATAGCAGGCTTTGGTCTGCGAATGCTACCTTTTTTACAGCCACAGGGGTGATGGCTGAATAAAGTTATTCAATGGTCACCACTAACCGCTTTTGGTCAAAAAGATTTTGGCTTGCTTTTTCCAATAAACGAAGGCGAAGGAAAGCAGTGTCTGAACTGAACAATCTGAGATTTCCTCCATAGCATGGCATTTCTCTTCTTCCGTGATCAGTCAGCCAATTAGTCATGAATTCCATTTCGTCCAGTGCCTGTTGACGTGCCTAGCTACTATTGAGTGAGAAAGACTTGATTTCCTATAAGCAGAGCAGATGGTCCTCATCGACAAAGATCTTTTTAGCTTCTGAAAAAAGAAGCGGATCGATTAACATACGTAGAAGTATTAAGCATAAAAAGAGTATCTTCTATCAATTTCAAATTTCAATTAAAGGGAGTGAAGTCATCTTTTTTTCATTCCGAAGCTCAGCTCCTTCTTCATCGATTTGAATACCTCCTAACAGGTTTCACCCCAGTGGAGAGCTGAATGAAAGTTTCACCAGTAAACTCTGGCAGTACAGCACTAGCAATAGAAAGAGCCTTCTCCAATACATGATTTTTCGTATCGTCTTATAAGTTGTTGTCGCGGAATCCATTCTCTCTGTCAAAGAGTAAAAAACAATTCTATCGACTTGCCTTTATCAACATTTTTTTTTGTGGGGGGGGAATAGGTTTTGACTGATTCTTAATCAAAAAATGGCTTTTTGTATCGATGCGCCTTCTCTGCTTTCATTCTCGGGCGAAATCAAAATAACTAATTGACAGGGGGAACTATCATAGGCGGAGAGTTAGGATTGCAAAGAGAAATCCGTAGAGAAAGGTAAGAGAGCTGATTCAAACGACTTCGATCATTCAACTTTAGCTTCTGAAGGAAGAATGTCATATAATATAAATAAAGGACTTCCAGATCAGTTCCTATTGTCCAGTTTTCTAGGCATTATCTGGACTTTCTTTCCCACCTTAAGATCTGGTACTAGACAGATCTTTATTTCAACCGGATCTGATATTCGTCTTATCTAGGCATTCTATCTCCCCTGCTTTTCTATTTGATCTCTAGGTCTCCTATCGCGGCATTCTCTCAAACTCTTCCCCGCAATAACTAAACTAACTAAAGTTGGTGCTATCCTATCATAGAACACCAAGGGCTGTGGAAGGAAACTGATCGAAAGTCTCTCCCAGAATAAAGGAAGGATAGCCTACCTTAGTCCATTTCTTTTGTCCTATAATCAGGGGTAAGCCGTGGCATGATTCGGAATAACAAGGTGTTTACGAAGAAAGTAGGCTTGAAAGAATAGCTTTCGGGTCGGAAATATCAAATCTGGATTAGATCCCTTCTCGATAGCTTGAGTCAGAGCTCATCCCTCGAAAAAGGGAGTAGTGAGAAAAGGGTGACTATCCGTAGGATATGAAACTATTGAAGTTCTCCTTCTTAGGCTTCAAGCTATCAGTCAAGGAAGTCAGTTGAATTTGGTAAATCGTATAATAAGAGAAGAGAAAGGGCTACGCGCGATCGGTCATGCTCAGGCCTATCAACGTCGAATGGCCCGAGCCTAGGTTAGGTTAAGCCGCGGGAGTTCCAGCCGGGGGCTCATCGTAGGCTCTCCCAGCAGCAGCTCCGGCAGTCCAGGGGGTTTGCCAACTTCGGGGCACAACCTCTATTCTTCGGATGGATTCCTTCCCTCTCTCTCTCTGTCCGTCTTTCTTTCTTCATGTCCTCTTCTCCCTATATCTCTTAACCGGTCGGTTATTCCGCCTTGCATACCTACTTTTCATAGAGGTGCGGAGTTCTTGCTTGTCTTATTGAGATGAGGATACTGGCTTGCTTTTCTTAGGAGTAAGCCAAGCAAGTCTTTAGAGCCGCATTGATTCCAATGCTTGATTTGCCAGTTCTATTGCTTGGAGTAGATAGTTAATCGAGAAGGAATAACTACCTATCTTGCTAGCGGGAGGGAGATATACTAGTAACGAAAAGTCAGTAGCGAGCTAACAGGTCTGTGTTAAGGGATTAGGTTAATGAATCTATAAGATAAGTAGTAATTAATAGTAATGAGACCGCTTATTGGATCTTTAATACACCACTATACTATTGATGAGGGGAGTTCATATCATAACATAAAGGGCTAGAAGGAATCAATCATTACAGGAAGAGGACTTTTTTGACTTCCTACGCAGAGCGGGAAAGACAAGCGCAAATAGATGAGTTCTATAAGGTCACAATGGACTTGCTAATCTCCTAGTATTTAGGCATTGACTCAAATCAAAAAGAGTGATTTGCCTGCTCAGCCACAACTCCTTTCAGGGTTCCAAACCTTGGTCTATTTGACTGTCTGGCCTCTTAGGCTTTTGAGTTCTTTCGTGTCTTGTGATGAGGGCTGATTTTGTGAGGAAGTAAGCTTATCAAGGAAGTATGATCTGTTTACTTAACTTAGTAGTAGTTATGTAGTTATGTGGTACGCAAGGAAAAGGCAGGAGGTAACTGGAACCAGTGCATTTAGAGTGACCCTAGGAGAAGGCAGGAGGAAGATTAGGGCGGGGTTAAGAGAACTTCCTTTATTCAGGTCAGATCCCTTCCTAGAAATGCTATGCTATAACTGATGTTCAATTACCGCACCTAAGGAGCTTGAATGAAAGACCCTTGGGGCATCGATCGGAATTACATTAATAGAAACCATCGACATGTGATCAAAGTACCAAAACAGCGTTGGCATAGGTAGGACTGGACAACACGACTTTCATTTGTATCGGAGGTTGGGAATTACTATTTGATTCTGACTACGCCGGCATCACAAATGTCAAATCTCATGGACGGGGAAACAAGCAAGTTGATCACCTTTCTCAGGTGAAATAGAAGAATAGCTTGAACACATGCATCTCGGACAAAGACTCACTTCAATAGCTAAACCCCATATGTATCTATCCGTCACGAGCAATCGAATGAGTTTTGAGGGACTCAAGTCAGCTACGAAAGGTTAAGCGGGATCTCTATTTTCTATATCTATTCTTTCTAAATGTACTACTTGTGAGTCAGGGACTAGGGAAAGCAAGAAAAGGGATAGACGTTAGCCTAGGAACTCTCCGAAGGGATAGACGTTAGCCTAGGAGCTCGGAGAAAGGGCCTACTCAATCTCCGAAAGGTAGCTAGAATCGATTCTATTCTAAGGTGCAAGGTTTTTATTCCTGGAGTGAGGGCTCATCTCGTTCAGAGTGAGGAGTGAAAGACCAGGAAAGGAAGGTTGTTAGCGAAGGTGAAAATAGAACGATAGATAGCAGTCAAGATAGTACTTGAGTAGGAACGATAGAGAGTAGCTCACCGGGAAGTCTCTGTCCAAGGCGATTTCATAACAATCGTAGGCCCGCGAAAGAGACAAGAAAGAACATAGATAGATGAGATGACGTGGGCAAAGACAAAGAGGAAGCTCGCTCAGTCGAAGTCAGTTCAGTCGCTTTCGAGCAAGTAGGAAGTCGGGTTCTCAGCCTTATTCAAAGCGGGCAAAAGGGGACTCAGTCTTTATGGGCGGCGATGACGCGGCACGCTGGAAGCATTTGTCGTAGGAACGTGCTCGTTTTCTTGTGCAAAGGGAGGATTCTGGCAGCATTGTAGTAGGCGTTCTCTTGTCCGCCGAAGGAAGGGAAGGTTGACTTAGTGTCCGACTAGCTGCTATGCCTTGCTTCGCCATCAATGCTAGAAGACAACTGACCTCTGAAACCTAAGACAGGAGAAGACCCCTGAAACACGACTTTCATTCCCTTCCTAACCCGAAGGTGGTTTAAGGCAAGTGTAGCGAAGGGACCCCACTCCCACTGCCTGTAGACGCCTTCCCCTGATCCTTTATTGGTTTCGGATGCAGCGGGCTAGGGCTCTGGATCCCTATTATAAACAGAATCTTAAGCACGATCAGGGAGGAATTAGGATCTTTATCTTAACGTCCTGGAACTGCTCCTGCAGCATCTCGAACTGCTCGTGCAAGGCCTCTGCTTCTCTTGTCTCCGGTCTTGGATCACCTACTAATGCGACTGGGTTTGAATCTCGACTTGAACTGACTCCGTCCCTACTGCTGCAAGTGCTACCTCTGCTTCTCTCCTGACTGGTGCTGTCTTCCCCGCTAATAAAGCTATTGATCCTATAGAGTCTATATAGAAAGGCTCTGCAGGATCAGCTGTTGGATATGGTCCGGATCACCACCTAGAACCCTGACTTCTGCTAGTGGATTCGTAATTTCGTTGCTGGAACCGTGCAAGGGGAGGCGGCTGGAGGAAGGTAGACCGGGTGAGCTGCAGGGCATGGATCTGGTGGGTATGAATCTGCAACTGGTTATGGAACAGGAAGAGATGCTGCAGGCACTTAGTTGTTGAATAGTCTGCCTATCCGAACCCACCTTTCCTTTCCCGGGCGAGTCAACCTTCCCTCTCGGGCTCACTGATAGGCGATCAACGACTAGCTGCCCCTTCCACACCTCAATTTAGTGAGTGTGCCCTACCTCTTTCTTATGCCTCTCTCTACCGCCTATCCGATGAACGGTTCGGTATGCCCGACGACCTACCCTACTCTAAAAACGAGAAGTGGTTCCTACCCCCTCCTTTCTATCCTTGCTCGCTGGAAAGCATTCATTCCCCCCGTTCCAATTGCTGGAATGAGTGGAGCTATCCAAGGCAAGCCCTCTCCTTGATATCTAATTTTCATAGCGTTGAAGTCAAGTCATTTCCCCTTTACTAACACAAGAAAGAAAGCTACGCCCCTTTCTCAAGAAAGTCAGTCAGGTCAGTATCCAGTCGAGAAAGCGCTTCGCCTTCGCCCCTTGCTTCAAAGCGGAATTTCTTAATAATCTAGATTTCCCTTGGTCCTTGCAACCAGGCTTGAAAGCCGCATTCCCTTGAGCGGATTTTTGTTTTTAAATATCTGAGACATCTATTTCCCTTTTTCCGGGATTTTAGGTTGAAGAAGAGTTTGCCCTCAGAAATTACATTGAATTAGCTAACTTGTCTGACTGACACTTGAACTGAACTTCTTTTCTTGCTTTTATTATATAATTCAATTTCCAGCTCTTACCCTAGCGAAAGTTCTCAACCATCTCCTTGAAATTCAAGTCTTTTTCCCAGCTTTACAGTATTCATTCCCGAAGGATCTTTGGTTCGGTCCAGTCACTGCATTCCGTGCTTTCTATTCTCCAGCTTGATGACTTTCATAGCTTGCTTAACGACCTCGGACGGCGGAAATGGATGGCTCTAAGTCGGTTGGGGAGCCCCACTGGAGAGTGAATCTTTCTGATCCGCTGCTAGAGCTATGTTTTACAGTCAATAGTTCTTAAAAGCGGGTCGAAGAGAGGGCTTAGAGCAGAGTTGGAAGGAAAGCTTCATGGTATCAAAAGAGTGTAGAGACCGGCTATCAACTATGTCGCAAACTTTTTAGAAAAGAAAACCTCCTATTTTCCAATAGAAACTGGAAGCACTGCTCTCTCGTCCCTTCTATGGTCTCTTTAGTGACTCAAGAAAAAAAAAGCGTGACGAGAATATGATCTTTTGTGAACAAGATAGGGGGAAATGGTTTGATCTTCAGGTGCTATGATATCACTCTTTCTAGTTGATCTTCCGCCTCCTTAGTTCTCCTTTTTTATTGTAATATACAAACAAGTCGTGAAAAAGCTTTCTCCTTATTGAAGGGCCATCTAATGAAATTTTCTTAGTGATTGAACTACCGCTTCTAGAATGCCTATAGTTAGGAAAGAGAGTGCCGAACCATATTTTTTTACACTTACCCTTTATTCCTAGAGGAGAAAAATGGACTCGTCAAGTAAAGAAGCGAAAGCCGCTCAAATGCTAAATTGGGGGGCAGAAGCAACTCGCTTAACTAAGGGCAAGGAGCAAAAACCACTCAATTCTTTGTGAAGTGAAATTAAGGAGAGCAGCAAACCCCTTTCTTATTCTATTCATTATTAGCGGGTAGGTTCCACTTTTTCCTGAAGCATAGATGAAATGAGAGATGAAAAAAACGCTAGCATTAGCAGAAGATCATACTTTCTTGCCTTAGACCACTATCGAGGCTATGAGTTTCTCATAGCACAGACGATCCTTACCCGTGAAGGTAGTTTACTTGCTTACTTTAACAAGTAAGGAAGAAAGAGTACCTGTTGTTAACAAAACGGAGTATCAAAAGCCCATTTATCGCAGTGGTCTCAAAAACTCAATTATCATATTTTCAGGCAAAAGACCTAGAGGTCTATAAAAGTCACGTTTTCACTTAAGAAGAAAGATGGAGCCTTTGCGAGGATGTCTTTCATCAGCCAATGCCAAAGCAACAAAGCTAGCATCAAACCTACCTGCCCAGAACCCTCCTTAATTCCTACCAAGGTTCCCATCCCCGATGACAGAAGAAGGATAAGAAAAAAGAGGAGCTGGAGGGGCAGGAAGAAAGATTTTCACTTGGACAGGAGATGTGGACGAGTTTTGGCCTAGCTCCAAGAAGCCTGGGGGAGGAGGAGGCAGGGCCAAGCTGAGCTAAACGTAAACGTATGCATGGTTAAAAAATCAGTATACCCAAGTTCCTGTGTTGACGTGAATTTAGGGATCATAGAGGGCGGATTTACCACGGGATCTCCAGCATGAGGTGATCAGTCTCACTCCCTCGAATATGTCCTTTTTGCCCGCTGAGCGTCGGAAAGATCCCCTCACGTGGGTGCTAAGACTAGGTCGGGATTCGGCGAAGACTAAACGGATCAATCCACTTGACCTAACCTTTTGAGCCTCCAGTTCTTCTGGATTGCTAGCGTGATCGGATAAGGCAGCGGAGATTCATTCAACTACTTCGCTCTCAGAGGCGGGCTCGTAGGGTAATTCACAATAAAGCCGCGTGTGAATCCATCCCAACTACTAGAGTGATTTCTTCAGCTCGACCAACTACTGGCCTGTTGTTGAGCGTTTTTCTGTCAAGGTCGCCGGTTTCGGAGGTTTTTCCGCGAGCGGTCTAAAAACTATATGAAGCGGGAAAAGCACGAGTTATCCTTAGAATGGTGCCTTCTGGAATAGTTAAGGTCGGACAGTGCTTTCAAACTGACGGGGGATCGCAGACTAACCACTTTAGCAACTAGCCACTTTAGCAGTTCGAAGGATCAACAGCTGTGTTTCCCCAAATCCGAGGCAGGGGGGATTGAGAGGAGTGCTTTCCCGTCCACCTAGGCTCCAAAGCAAAGAGGAATGCTTGGACCTACTTACTATATGGACCTATTCCCTATCCCCTTCCTGCTGGTCCTTCCACCAGGCTTGATAAGAAGGAGACTTGCTCACACTTGGTTAAGGAAACAGGCTGCCAGGCAACTCTATCTCGCTCTCCCAACTCAGACTTATGATAGGCGAGCTCAATGCCCGAAATGGACCTCTGGACATCCTTCTCTTTGAATTCCCGGTCTTCAGTTGTCTTCCTTGGTTCCACCCTTCCATTCATGAAGCAGATCGCCGGGAAGGCTCTTTCTCAAGCATAAAGCGAGAGTTTTCGATCCCGATCGACAAACAAAACTCCTGAAGGAAGCCCGGTTTATTTAGTAGGAAATCAACGCGTTGAAAGATCTTTTTTCTCACCTGGGAACAAGCCCAACAAAGCACTTTTCCCTACCAAATTGGATCTATCTCTGCCTGCTTTTTCCATTCGCTGAGCTCTGAGCTCCTCTGGCAAATCATGATGTGCGCATACTGGCTACTCTGCTTTAGTAGTGCGTTAACTAGTAGTCCACTACTGATTAAGGATTTGATACTGACACCTGTCTTACTAACTAGAAGCCTTTTAAAAATAGTTATTGGATAGGGTATTCCTTTTGTTTATAACTTTCTCAAAGACTCCGTGACTTGGGAAGTCCCGAGACCGGGATCAAGCTTACAACCTGTGGATTGTCAAAAGGTCGTTTTCGTTTTCCTGCTTGCAGAAAGCCCTTTTCGACAATCTGCTTCATGAATGCGAGAGATTAATCAAAAAAACCTGATGTACTATTTCAGCAGATCATAAGCGAGCCTGCTTGTTGCTAGCCTTGCAATCATTCATCAACTTCAAGGCGAGTTCGAAAGCTTGACAATTGACTTTTGGGAGCCCTTCTTTTCTTGGACTTAGCTCCTTCTTACATAAAAGCGGAGTAGACAATATGGCTAGTAGTCTACTAGGAGCAAAGAGGAGCTCGCCAAGCGGAGGATAGGAATCCTACCTTTCTTTGGGGAGAATTTGTGATATGGATCAATCGAGGCTCCTAGCCTGGAATTCTTGAAGGATGCAGGATAACTTCCTTCCTTGCTGGGGTGGATTTTGGTTTAAAGATTTTTTTTTCGGTGGCAAAGGCATTTGAGCCGGGGCTTGCCCCTGGGAACGAGCGACCCGCGAAGGCAAATCCTCAGTGACTTGGGCTGATGAAATTGGATCATGGGAAGATTGTGTAGATGAAGGAGAAGGCTCGTCTTGTTGCTCCCCCCTGGGATTAGTGATAGAAGTTACGAAGTGATTCTATTCGCTCCATGCCTACGCCTTCTAGGGCGATATTTGTTTGGAGACCTTATGGGAGTCTTCTCGTCGTCGGACCTGATTTTGATTTTGGAACTGCCCGAGCTAGATGACAAAGCTGAGCTGGAACTGGAAGGTACTTTTTTGATGCTATCGAAGTACCTCGCAATCTTTTCTTCTGTTGTTGGGAATCCTCGGAATGGTTGTCAAAGCCTTGAAGGAGTTGTCTCCTCAATCTGACTCTGGAGGCGAGGCCCCTTGGTTATTACATTGTGGCCTTGAAGGCGGATAGATATTCAATTAAGAGTTAGTGCTGGCCTTTTCATATTTCATGCCATTTTCCCTCTTTCTTGGGAAGAGAGGATAACACTCCGGGGAACAAGCCTGAGCACTGATGCAAACTGTCCATCATTAGATTGCTCTTTTGGTTTTATAAGGGCCGGAGCCTTTGATGAGCAAGAAGCCAATGTTGTAATTCTTGAGGATGATTCTTTGAAACAAGAGTTCCATAAGCAAGCGCATGAGACTCTTTGACTTTCAAGCTCCGAAGAAGAGTGAAACTGACCCCACTTTCATTGACCAGTAAGTGATAGCTGTCAGGTTCGCAGAATGACCGATGGAACCAACTGAATCTCTCGTGACATTCTCGAAGTTCGATCCACCACTTTGGGGAAAGAGATGAGACGGTCTACCCGCCTTTACACATACGAGGAATCACTCACTGACGGACAAGAGGTCGACAACGTGAGCTTTACTGCCGGGCTTTCGGCCTTCTTGATCCAACTGCATCACTCTTTGAGACTACTGCTTGTGCTTGGCTCAGGATATCCTTCTTTCTGAAAAGCTTCCTACTCAAGTGAGGAAAGCCTGATTTGGAATCCTTTTTCACAGCCTGATTGTCCAAATGAGAGATCCATTCTCAGGGGAATCGTAGGCTCAAAATGGATTCGTCAACAGAGGATGCCTTTCAAGGAAAAAGTCATGACACCGCATTCTCTCGCTTTCTCATCTGTCTCATAGATGAGTAAGGCTAGCTAAAGCACCACTGCTTGGGCCAGACCCTGTCCCTGCTGAATAACAAAGCCTTTAGTCAGGTGAAAATCAGAATGATCTCGAGTTGCCACTCTGTGCATCATAAGCTTTTCTTCTTTTTTCCACGTTCTGCTTCTTTCTCGTTGAA
>JANQBM010042480.1:0-10261 GCA_025594535.1 Erythroxylum domingense | reverse complement strand
ATATTAATATTTGTGACATTTTTGATGTATCACTATTAATTTCTTTTTTGTCGACACTATCGTCATAAATGAGTAATGTTATTGTGACTATACAATTTTGTCACTTAAGTAAACGATTTCAGTGGCAAAAATAGTGGTCACAAAAACCATAAGTAATTGTGACAATTTTTTAAATATAGTCACCATTTCATTAGTAACAGAGGTATTTGTGTTGACAATTAACGACTTGAAAAAATCATCATAGAAATTAATAGTGATCAAAATTCATGTTTTTAGTGACAACTTTAGCTTCCATTAAGTGTCCATTTTCTTGTAGCGTGTCTGTTCCTATTTCTAACCCCTCTTTCACTTGTTTCCTTTTCATTATCAAGTTGGTCTCCTCCAATGCCATGACCTATTCCGTTTGTTCATCATTGCAACTTTCTTTTTCTACCTAAGTATCCTCTAAAGCCATAACTTGTGCCATTTGATTAACATTAGAATTTTCCTTTTCTTCCTGAATGTCCTCCATTACTTTTGTATTTTCCTCACAACCTATCTTCCCCTTTTGTTTATCTTTTTTCCCTCCAAACTTGTTTCTCTTCTTTAGCATTAGGTCTCCACATATAGGTAACCCCTATTCTATCTTCCTCCAACTCTCCATCTTCCTTTAGTTTCATAATCTTAAGAATATCAGGAAGTTTCTTTGATATGTCTACATCTATACACACCTTTGCAAACCCAATCGTCCTCATTAGAGCAGTAACTTCATCTAACCCTAATGGCTTTCTTTTTTTGCTAGCAATATAGTTCATACCTTAATTAGACTAGTATTTGATGTTTATCTATAATGGTATTAACTTGAGTTTGCTTATGTCCAATGTGACCCTAATTGCCACTTCTTAATGAGTATTAGATGACCCATCATTTCCCATGGCCCAACTTCAAGCACATTTATTCATTTTCTTTAGTATTGAATTTAAATACAAAAAGGTCATCCTTATTCACCATTATACTCACTAGTCCCTTGTTTCTCCAAGTTGCATAGGCCCATTTTTGAACTATCGGGAATGCCAACCTCTTCTCTAGAAAGAAACTTGAAAGTGAAGTACTCTACTTTTTGACACCTTGATGTAACACCTCCATTGGTGCCTGAATCGATTTTTTAGCATCTGACTCCACATACTTAAGCTTACCCAAGTTTTTTGAGTCTTTTACGATTGAGCTCCACGTGGTTTTCTCCATTTCCCTTCTAGGTTGATACTTTTCTGAGTTTCCTTTTAAGGTTGGACATTTTGTGTTATCAAGCAAGTAGGGAGCTGGTTCACGGGTTTTCTGTGAAATGTTTGCGGGTTTAGGTTGAAAAGAGTTCTCAATTTTTTTGTGCTCCATTTAGAAAAATGGCAGTTTAAAGGTTTATTTTTAGTGGCTATTGTCTATCAAGGTGAAGGGTGATAGAGTGTCTGGTTAGGGGTGGGGAAAGGTAGAAGAAGCTCAGAAAGACATTTCACAGTCTTGATGACGAGCTTTAGTGATTTTTAGAATATCATCAATAAATTGACTATAATGAACATCATTCTTGATGATGAGCTTTAATTCTATTTTTGTTTAGCTCGCTACTAAATAATTGGGAAACATTGGCAGTGATGATTAGTAATTTAACTCTAAAAAGTGTGGTCTCATTGGATGTAATTAAAGAGAGTATGTTTAATGAACATATTAGAAGAAAAGAGATGAGAGTTAATAATGGACATGTTTTACAGTGGAAATCAAAGGAAGAAGTAAGAGTTGAGGTCCCAAAGGGCGTGTGATAGTTGTTATTTGCATTATGTTTTAGGATTTAATTTGTTATGTATTGTGTTAATTTGAGTGTTTAATGTGTGTTTAGGTTTTAATTATGTTACTTTATGTGTTTTAAGTGTTTTTATGGGTTAGTATAAGTCTTTGAGCTTAAATGTTATATTTTTGAGGTACCTTGATGTGTTTGTTAGTGCTTCAAGGTAAACAGCAAAGAATAGAGAAGTTTCAAAGAGTTTCAGGCCAAAACCATAGCCTATGATCGTGATAGAAAGAGGCGAGCCAACAGGACCCAGGCCACGATTGTGCCATTGTGGTCATGATCATGATAGAGAGCTCTAAACTAGGCCACAATCGTGGCCTGCGTCAGATAGACACGAAAATAGCTAAAAATGTCAAGTTTTGCTAGAATTTTCGGATCGTTTCGACCTCGAATCATCCCTAGGGCTTCCAAGATATAAATAAAATAGAAGAAGCATCCTTTGAAGAGCTTTGATCAGCCACCAAAAACGAAACCTTAAAAGAAAGGCCCTTGAGAGATTGAGAAAGAGACGAAGGAAGAGAGAAGAGGAAGGCGACACAGACATGACGTGCTTCCTGGAATAAGAAGCTTTTCGTAGTCACGACCTCCCATCATCCAATCGAGTTTTGTTTCCTATGTATTTTAGTTTTATTTGATTATAGAATTGGGATATATAGTTTGATGATAAAATTGCATTATGATTGATGTTCTATACTCACCTTTGGATTATTATTTTTGATTTAATGAAATGTAATTGTTTTATATGTTTATTGAACTAATTGTGACTTGATTCTGCACTTCATATCTCGATAATAAATTGAGAGGGTGAATCAAGAGAAAACGATTAATTTGGGCTAACGAAAGTTAGGTAAATTTATAGATTCAGAATTAAATCAAGTTGGTAAATCTTGTGTAGAGAGATCACATTTAGGTTTCCAATTGTTTATTAGAAAACTTAAAAACTGATTAAGTTTTGGATAGGTTGTTAATTGACAGATTACAACTTCCTATAATCTCTCTTTCGGTAAACTCATTAGGCTGAATTTGAGGGTGTGCGATCATTATTCAACAAATCAATCAATTTCCATTAATTGTTATTTAAAATTATTAATCGTCATTATGATTGTTTTTATTTAAATGTTAATTGCCAATTATTATTTTGTTAGTTTATATGGTTATTTGATTTAGTTGTTCCTCGTGTTAAAATTTATTATCTATTAATATTTATTTAATAGTCTCCGACCTTAGATTTTAGGACTAGATTAACCCTCCTCGTGAGATCGATACCTTAGGTACTACGCGAATGACCCGTGCACTTGTAGAAATATCGAGGTTATAAATATTAAAACTTAGCATACGTAAAATGCTTCGATCAAGGTTTTGGCGCCGTTGTCGGGGAGACGATAGTTTAGTTCTATAGTTTAAGGCGTTATATTAGTTTTAATTTTTTGATTTCATTTCTTTCATGTTATTTTAGAAATCATGCTCTTGCATGAACATAAGAGTCATAAGAGGTTCGAGTTTGTAGTGGGGACGTTAGATTTAGATAGTACTCGACTAGAACAAACCCTTAGGAAAGCTCAGTGAGAGGAAGAAGAAGAGATTGGAAAATCATCAATGGCCGAGGAGTTTCAATAGAATATGGATTAGGAAGCAAACTAAGGATAGCAACAAAGGACCCTGATGGACTTCATGAGGTCAGGGTTTAATGTAACGAACCAAGGAGTGGTTAGGCTGCCTGTTCAAGCGGCCTCGTTCGGAATTAAACCTGTATTTCTCAATATGCTTCAGTAGAATGTTCTACGGATTGACTAATGAGGATCTAAATGCGCATATAGTCAATTTCCTGGAGATCTGTGATACTTTCCTGTATCATCAGATATCAGAGGATGCGGTTAGAATCAAGCTATTCCCTTTTACTCTTAGAGATAGAGTGAAGGCTTGGTATCATTCACTGAGCCCAGCTAACATCACGACATGGGATCAGGTTATATGTGCTTTCTTGGACAAGTATTTCTCGTTGACGAAGACCACCAAGATTATAAAGGAAATTACCAATTTTCAGCAAGGTGACGGGGAATCAATATAAGGATTTGCAAAGGAAGTGCCCACAAAACAACCTACCCAAGGAGTTCCTTTTGCATATTTTCTACAATAGAGTGAACCCACCAATAAGAGGCACAACTGACATAGCTTCAAAAGGATCCTTGATGCGGAAGACTGTTGATGAAGCAGAGGAGTTGATTGAGGAGATGGCAAGCAACAACTGTTTATGGACGAATGAGCGAGGTAGGCAACCTGCTACTTTCAGATAGGAGAAGGGTATTGTTGTGGTCAATCAAATGGTTGAGATGTAAGCAAAGATCGATAATTTGACTCGACATCTTAATAGTATACAGATGTTGTCCTCAGCTCCGGTAATGGCTGTACATTTAAAGTGTGAGCTTTGTGGACAGTTAGACCATGACACCGTGGACTACTACCTAATGAAGGAAGACACTTAGGAATAAGTAAATTATATGGAAGTGCAGTATGGACGAGGAGGGGGTAACAATCCCTACTCTAACACCAACAAACTCGGGTGGAAAAACCACCCTAACTTCTCATGGTCAATAGAGGACAGTTCAGGTCTTAGGGACAATCGGGCTTCCAGTTAGATAAAGCAAGCTTATGGAATCAAAGTTAGACAAAATTTTGGATAAGAATGTAGGCATAGAGGATGCGTATAGGAGGCTCAAAAACAAATTCTAGTAAGTGACAAAGAACCATGGCTCGTCCATACACAGTCTGGAAGTCCAAGTAGGCCAATTAGCAGAGGTAATGTCTACTCGAAATGCTAAAACTCTTCCAAGTAACACCGAGTCTATCCTGAAAGAATGTATCATGATTATTAGTCAAACCTAGGATGAGGAAGTTGAAAAAGTGAAGGAAGAAGGGAATAAAGGAGAGGATCAAGCAGCCTTTCCAAGTGAGATAGTGATCGAGTCAATTAAGGTAACTCGACATGTATTCCCATTTCCTATTTTGGCTCAGTAAGAGTTAAATACAAAGAAGGCAGCGAGGAACCTAAAGGAGATTAAGCAAAACAAGGTCGAAGAAGTGACGGAACAAATACAGACGAAGCTCACAATTGAAGGAATCCGTTAAAAAGAAGGTTAAGGACTGAATATTAGAAGAGGACCCTAATATCACATAGAAGAAAGAGGACCCAGGGGACTTTTACATCCCCTGCAGCATCAATAGAATCATCATAGACAAGGCATTTCTGGATCTAGGAGCGAGTATAAACATGGTGCCTTACACCTTTAGTTTGAAGTTGGGGTTAAGAGAGTTAGTACCTACTAAGTTTTTGGTAAAGACGGCTGACAGAACGATGCACAAATCGATGGGGATTATAAAGGATGTGCAAGTAAAAGTTGATAAATATACCTTTTCCATAGACTTCTACATATTGGACATTAAAGAAGATGTGGATACCCCAATTGTTCTTGGACGACCGTTCTTAGCCACTGCACTTTCAATCATTGATGTTGATGGGGGCAAATTAACTCTAAGGATAGGAAAAGAACAAATAACCTTCCAAATGTCGCAGAAATATTACGGATCTCCTTTACCTTTCTAGAATAGCAAAGAATCTGAACCTCGAGGTGAATGGGAGGATATTGAGGATCCTGGGAATGCATTCAGGAAGAAGCACTTGCGAAGAAGAAGGCGAGGAAAAGAGAATTGCAAAGAAGGTGGAAACTGTAGCATGGTAGCTAAAGTGCAAACTTTGAGATTAATAACGACGCTACCATCGCACCATTCATTCCGACCACCATGAGCTTAAAGGAGCGTCGAGCTATCAACGTTAAAAGAAGCGTTGCATAGGAGGCAACCTATGGAAAAATTGTTTCTTTGATTGTTTTTAGAACATTTGAATTCCGTAGTTAGGATTAGTTTTTATTTTCGAATAAAATCAAGAAGGAATAAGATTTCAGAATAAAGTAGAGGAATTGAGGAATAAAGTAGAGAGAGGTAAAAAGGGGTTACAAATGAGAAGTGAAATTGAAAAGATTGGAAAAAGAACAAAGAAGAAAATCAAGAAAAGTGGGTGTTAGGCCACGATTGTGGCCTACGACAAGGCAATAAGAGGGAGTACGCAATTTTTAAAAGAAATATTTTACCATTTTACCCTTTTAACCACCTATATATTCAGTTCTAACTTCACTTTTACATTTACTTCCATTTTTACTTTATCTCTCTAGACTATAAGCTCACAAAAGCTCTCACATCTCTCTAAAAATTTCAACCTTTCAATTTTCTTCCAAATTCTACCTAATTTGCCACGCATTAAACAATCAGCCTAACGAGAGCCATATAGACGACAGCAAGTTGCGGGACATGGGAGAAGAAACTGATCATCAAACTTTGGCATGTCTTTACCAATCTATATAGAGGAGGAAGGTACTCGTTTCCGATCCCTTAATGCTAGACAAATCTTAGTTCCAAATATTTTGATTTTGATACACTTGATAGGGTAGAGTTGCATGAGAGGGTTTTCTACCTAGCTGAGAGAATCCAGTGGGCCCAATTCATACAATTTCAGTTTCCTGAATTCACTGACTTATGACCCTAATAATCCCAAAGAATTGTGGTTTAAGTTGGGAGGACGAGCCTATGAATTAAACATAGGAATCATAAGCGAGATGTGTGGATTCCCCGAATCCTCCATCATCGATCATCATGAACACTTTCGTCCTTCTTAATACTGGAATTGAGCAATTTCATGCCAAGAATGCTCATAACAACATCATAAGGTCCCACAAACACTTGTTGTTACATAAATTCATGTGTCAGTTAGTTTTTGACAAAACTGAAACCAACAAGTGCTCTATAAAGGAACTTTTTATGTTGTGGTGTATGGATTACAGTATTCCAGTCTACACATCCACACATATGCTGAATACCATTGTTACGACTTTGCGAAAGAGGAGCAATAATCTAGGAATGGGGTGCATAGTGTCCACCATTGTGGAATATTTTTGTATGGACTATAGTCGATTAACTATCCACTTATCTAAATTGCTAAACCATCACCACTTATGGCAAGCTGAGATCCTTCATTCCCATAACATGGAACTTAGGGAAATTGGCAAAAAGACACATCAAAATCAAGGCAAGTGAGGCAAGTTCGAGCTTAGCACTACCTCGACAAGCAGAAGAGTCCAGTGAAGAACCTGAGGAAGAGGAAGAAGAGCAAGGCTGGAAGGAAGTTCTGGATGTGATCTCCAAAACCAACAAGACACTTGCGGAGAACACCGGAATGATGAAAGAGATGGCCCAGACACAAAGATGCCAGAGTCAGGATATCCATCGGATCCATAAATATTTCAAGGCTTAGGGCGTTAAATTGTCTCCTCGGACACCATCAACACCTCCATCTCCATAGGATTTGTGTCTAACCCATTTATTTTTCCTTTTTAAATTAGTCTTTAGTTTTAATTTTTATATGTATTTCTATTTTATTTTTTTTGTTACTTTAAATTCTGTCTTTTCCTTTCTTTTATGTGCTTGTGTGTTCCCTTCTCACATTGAGGACATTGTGTTGTTCAAGTGTGGCGAAGGGTTATGTGTTTTGCTTTTAAATGTGATTTTCCATATTGTATGATAGTTATTAGGTTGCATTTTGTGAACTGTATGAATGTGTGTCAATGGCTTAGATAGAGTAAAATTTATTTAATTTTAAACATAGTCTATTAGGTTGTAAATAATCATTAGCTCGCACAATTAGTGAATTAGGAGTCTTTGGATAAATATACAGCTTAATTAAGATTTAATGTAAATTTAGCACCATATAGGTTGTCACATTCATTCATAATTTGAGGCCTTTCAACTTAAGTAGCTTAACTAGTATTTTTCATGGAAATGAGTAACTTAAACAACAAGGTAGGTAATAAATGAAAAAAATTATTTTTTGTTAAATAAATCACTATTATGCTGGCCTTTGGGTTATGAATAGAGCTAGTAACTAGTTGAAAACATGATATAGTTGAGTAATCGAATTGACACATAACACAAATGTGTACCTTCGCGTCAAAAAGCTATACTGACGTTTTAACCAAACTGTTTAATAAAAACATGACTTAGTTGAGTAATTGAATCGACATTCATCACCAATGTTTGCCTCTGCGTAAAAAGACTAAGTCTATGTTTAAGAACAAACTAAAAATAAAAATAAATAAAAAATTATGTTTCATTAATAAAACCTACCGGGCTTGTAATAAGCTTGATTTTTCATGAAAATATATTTAGAAATAATTACAAAGTCTGAAGGACTAAAGAATTATTAATGTGTGTGTACAATTAATAAGGGTAAATAAATTAACACTTAGATCTTGATTAATTTGTATATTTAGTTTAAAGCCCTTTGACATATATTTTGCATGTTAATGATTAGATATAACTTGTTTGACCGTGTTTAAGATTAAATTTATTTCATGAAGTTGAAGCCATTGCCTTATTATTGCATTGTATGTTGCATGTGTGTTATGTGATTGTTGTTTTGTTTGCTTGAGGACAAGCAAATGTTTAAGTGTGGGGATGTTGATAATCGTGATTTGCATTATGTTTTAGGGTTTAATTTGTTATATAGTAAGTGTTAATTTGAGTGTTTAGTGTGTGTTTAGGTTTTAATTGTGTTACTTTATGTGTTTAAGTGTTTTTATGGGTTAGTATGAGTCTTTGAGCTTAAATGTTATGTTTTTGAGGTACCTTGATGTGTTTGTTAGTGTTTAAGGGTAAATAACGAAGAACGGAGAAGTTTCGAAGAGTTTCAGGTTAAAACCATGGCCCACGATCGTGGTACAATAGGCTATGATCGTGACAGAAAGAGGTGAGCTAATAGGACCCAGGCCACGATCGTGCCATTGTGGTCATGATCGTGACAGAGAACTTTGAACTAGGCTATGATTGTGCATTTTGGGCCACGATCATGACAGAGAGGGTTAGGTGCTGGCCACGATCATGGTAGACAGGGCCATGATCATGGCCTGTGTCGAGCAGACACAAAAATAGCTGAAAATGTCAAGTTTTGCGAGACTTTTTGGACTGTTTCGACCCCTAATCAACCCTAAGGCTTCCAAGATATAAATAGAACATTAAAGAACAGAAGAAGCATCCTTCGAAGAGCTTTGATCAGCCACCAGAAACGATCCCCTAAACGAGAGAACCTGGAGAGATTGCGAAAGAGTGGAAGGAAGAGAGAAGAGGAAGACGACACAGACACGACGTGCTTCCTAGAATAAGAAGTTTTCTGTAGTCACGGCCTCCCATCATCTAGTCAAGTTTTGTTTCCTATGTATTTCAATTTTATTTGATTATAGACTTGGGATATATAGGTTAATGATAGAATTGCATTGTGATTGATATTCTATACTCACTTTTGGATTATTATTTTTGATTTAATAAAATCTTATTGTTTTATGTGTTTATTGAATTAATTGTGAGTTGATTCTACACTTCATATCTCGATAATAAATTGAGAGGGTGAATCAAGAGAAAAAATTAATTTGGGCTAACGAGAATTAGGTAAATTAATAGATTCAGAATTAAATCAAGTTGGTAAATCTTGTGTAGAGAGATCACATTTAGGCTTTCAATTGTTTATTAAAAAACTTAAAAACTTAAAAACTAATTAGGTTTCAGATAGTTTGTTAATTAAGAGATTACAACTTTCTATAATATGATTAGGGTTTATGTTTTAAGGTTCAATTGTAACTTGAGCGAGAGTAATTAACCCTAGGATCATCTAGAACTGTTAATTCGATAAATCTTAATCGGTTAGGTTGACATTAAGGATAGATAATTTTTCCTTTCTCTCTTTCGGTAAACTCATTAGATTGAATTTGAGGGTGTGTGATCATTGTTCAATAAATCGATCAATTCCTATTAATTGTTATTTAAAATTGTTAATCGTCATTGTGATTGTTTCTATTTAAGTGTTAATTTTCAATTATTGTTTTGTTAGTTAATCTGGTTATTTGATTTATTTGGTCCTCGTGTTAAAATTCATAATTTGTTAATATTTATTTAGTAGTCTTTGACCTTAGATTTTAGAACTAGATTAACTGTAGCACCCCACTCCCGCAAGACCCGAACCTGACATCGATCGGTGATGTCCGAACTCGTGCCCCACGAAGGTGGCGCACTAATTGTAACATCCCGTTTCTATAGAACGGATCGAACCAGAGAAATGGGTCTAAGTGAGGTAAATCAGAGAAATTAGGAAAACACATCTCATGCTTATGCATTCGTGAAAAGTGATATGTGCACATAAAAAAAAATTATTGCACATGCATTCATCATAATTTTCCCGGCATAAGTGTGAATAAATGGGAAATTTTGTAAATATGTTTTGTGAGTGAAAAATTGGAATTTGGAGAGGATCATTAGGGTTTTGTGATTTTTAGAGAATTATAGAAA
>JANQBM010042470.1:0-10261 GCA_025594535.1 Erythroxylum domingense | reverse complement strand
GGGTCATTCTATCAACGTGGTCCGGTCAGTTTCTCATGTCTCATGAAGGAGGCAGAGAAGTGACGGTCCTCAGCTCCTGCGATGGGTTGGATTTGATCGAGCTATGGGCTTTCCAGCTTACAGTATGATAAGGATTTTAAGAGACTACACCCTCAAAGCTACTTTGTATGGGTGGAAACTCAATCTTTTTATAAATTTCACGTCAATATAAGATTTAATTAATGTGAAATCTAATTCTTATATTTTACAATTAGATCAAATTGTAATATTGGTTTTTTTATAAGAATCGATATCTTCGTTGGTCACGGTCATATTAATCACGGTTGACATTTTCAAGTCACCCGTTTATAGCCACCACTCTAAGATCTTGGTTGGTCACGACTAGCACTCCCAAATTACTACTTTGTAGGCCACCACTCTAAGACATACAAATTAATAAAAATTGTAAGAGAGCCATACTTTAAAAGCTAGTTTGTAAAAATAAAGAGTTCAAAATTTTTATAAATTTCATATAAATTTTATATTTAATCAACGTAAGATCTAAATCTTATATCTTACAATTGGATCAAACCGTAACACAACACAAGCATATTGAGTATTCTGTTTGGATTTGAATGAAACCCAACATTGATTTTAACATATAGAAGTTTTTAGTTTAGAGCTTTATATAAAGAAGAAATGATGTTTGATTGTCATATTAAGTTTTTGGTCGGACTTAAATTATCAACTCCAACTACAATGGTTAGTGATAAGTGAAAACACATTAGAATTTATAAATTTCATTTGAATTGAATCTTTTTACGTTTTTGGCTTGTTAAATGATTTACTTGAAACACACAACACACATATTATTACATATATTAAATAATTTACTTAATGTATAATTGTGTATTCCATTGATAAAATTAAAAAATTTATTGTTTTACTAGTAAATATATAATAACTTCATAAATTATATACTTTGAATAAAATATTTGGTAAATCAGTCATTTCAAGTTAAACAATATTTTAGACTCAAATGACATTTTAAATTGAAATAACTGTTTAAGAGTTTGAACTTTAAAAATTAGAGAAATTTTAATAATTAAAATTTTTAAAAAGTTTAAACGATTCGAATATAAAACTTTAAAAGTTGAGTAATTTTTATTAAAAACTTATTTTTCACTAAATGAATCACCTTTTAAAAAGCTTTTATGGGTTAGTCCGGCTTATTTTTGTTAATTATGGTAAACTATTTTGTTGAAAAAATTATATTAGAAGTTAAACCGATAAGACAAAAATTTAAAGTTTAAAAAGTTCAGTCGATATTAGATTGTCATAAAATTAGTCAAAAATTGAATAAAATTAAAAGAGTAAGTTTTAATTTAAAGTTTAATTGAAAAGATAATTTATTAAATGATAATTAATTAGTTTTTTTATATATAAAAATTGATTAGTTTACAAAAAACGACTAATCAATTTTTTATTAAAGTAAAACATAGGATTATTAAAATAAATCGAACATAATAGTTAAAAATTAAATAAAAATTTAATAAACTCAAATATTTTACGATTATACTTTGCCTAACCTGGTTTAAAATTTTAATCAAACAGTTAAATGACTCAGACTAGAATTAAATGAATTGGTGAAGATAAAGCATGTTCGATCAGAGGATCCAAAGGTAGGAGATGCATCCCATTTTGCATGAAAGGCCATTTCTTATGTCCAAAAATAAATGATGAACCTATTTTCTATTTTCAATTTATTCATATCCAAGAAGGTCAGTGTCAAACCAACAATATTGTCAAAAATAGTGGCTAGGTCCCAAAGCTTGACCAGGGATGTCAATGGATCGGATTGGGCTTGGGCTGAGCAGGCCACAGGCCGGCCCGAGGTCCAGTCGTGGTCGGCCAGTGGCTATGGACCGGCCTGACCCAGCTTGTTTATATTGAGGATGAAGATTTGGCTTTGAAGTTGTTATCATCTCTTTCCGATTAATTTGAACATTTAGAGACTACGTTATTTCATGGGAAGGAGAATGTGTCTTTAGATGCTGTATGTTCTACTTTGTATAGTCATGAATTGAGAAAAAAAGGATAAAATGAAAAACAAAACAGCTACAGCAAATGAAGCATTTGTAGCAAGAGGTCATCAGCAAAGCCAGTCAAAGGGAAGAAAAGGAAGATCTAAATCAAAAAGTCGAGTTGTCAAAGATGAGTGTGCTTTCTGTCATGAGAAAGGACACTGAAAGAAAGATTGTCCAAAATTGAAGAAGAAAAGGAAGGCTCCGTAAGATGCAAATGTTGCAGAGTATAAAAGTAACGTAGAATCAGATATATCTTTGGTGATTTCACCTTCAACATCACATCCAGACAAGTAGATTTTGGAATCAGGTTGCTCCTACCATATGTCTCCGATTCAGGAGTGGTTCTTTGATTTTGAAGAACTCGATGGCGGGGTTGTTTACATAGGTAACGATAATCCATATAAAACAGCTGGGATAGGCTCAATCAAGTTGAGAAATTATGATGGATTCACTAGAATTTTGATAGATATGCGGTACGTGCCAAAGTTGAAGAAGAATCTCATCTCTTTGGGGACTTTAGAATCAAAAGGCAGTCCAAGACCTCCCCTTGCCATATGTCGAAATGGTCAGTAACATCAAATATCTCAACCACCAATTTCAAATTTGACAACGGAATACTTGTCCATGATAACAAAGAAGCCGATGTCCCTGGTATTTCTTGATCATTAAGTGTCATTACAGACTCAAAATATAGTATTCAATATAACAAAAAATTACAAACAAACCAAAGACGAACCTTTAACTCTGATACCACTTGTTGGGGATATCACTTTTGGGGAGTATATGAGCTTGTGCCTAAGTTTGCATGTGCGAGTGCATACATACAAAAATGAATACCATCTATAACCCAAAAGCCTAAGCTATTGGCTTAAAGGGCTTTCCTTCTATATATACACTTTATTATTCTCATTCCCTTCTGATATGGGATACCCACTTACATGTGACTATCACAAGAGCTACAAATTGCAGAGTAAAAGATCAGTGAGTTGGAGAATGACTGGGAGAGTGATCCAGGAGCCCATGAACCTCAACCCAACAATGTTATTTCGACAGACACGCAGAAGCAGACAACACCAAACGAACCAATGATTACAGCACCCACTGTGGCGACAAAAGCCTACAAACGCACTACGAGGAAACCAACATATTTCAATGATTATGTGTAGCGCATATTAAGGGAATTAGTTACAATGGTTAGGAATGGAGACCTATATATATGAATGAACGATGCTAGCTGAATATAAACAATTTTCCCTGAAATCTCTGTATTCTCATCTCCTTCTTCTTTCCTGCTATCTTCGTTCCTTCCCCTTACCATTCTGCATCATTTGGTGTTTTCATTGAGCCTTCCCATCCAGCCTTTAGCCATGGTGAAAGGTACCGCCACTCGTTACAAAGCTATGGAGGAAGCTTTTCACAAAGTTTCCAAAGATTTGGAAGCTCTGTCTGCCCGTATGGACTCTCAATCTGAAGATTTTGCTCGTCACGCCGCAACCTTTGAATGATTGCAAAAATCTCACAAAGCCTTGATGTTGACCCTGTCTCGCGTGGAAAAGCAAATAACATCCCTACTACCACACCCACAACCCCTGCTACCCACACCAAGCTCTCCCAAAGTTCACACCGCATCCTCTTCCACGAGAACAACCCAACCACTCCACACTGACCCATCCTCCCTGCCTATAGTCCATATCCCTAAATTAGAAATTCCTTTTTTCTCTAGTGATAATGTATTTGGTTGGCTCTTTCAACTCGAACGTTTCTTTGTCTTCCATCGCACCCTACCCAACCAAAAGTTAGGCGTGGCCTCCTTCTATATGACAGGAGAAGCCTTACAATGGTTTCAATGGCTTCACGCTAATAACCGCTTAACCTCTTAGGAAAACTTCACCACGGATCTACTAAGCAGGTTCGGCACCTCCCAATATGTCAACCATCAAGCTGTTCTTTTCAAACTCCAAAAAACTTCCTCTATCCATACCTACATGAGAGAATTTGAGAAGCTCTCCACTCGCTCCCATGGTCTCACAGAAGCACAGTTCCTTAATTGTTTTCTTTCGAGCCTCAAAGATTATATCAAACAAGAACTTGACTTGCTCAAACCCATCTCCGTTACAGCTGCCGTAGACATGGCAAAGATTGTTGAATCCAACTGGCATGCTTTGCATTGGACCCCACTAAGCCGTCCCTCACACAACTCACATCCTTCCACATTCTCATCAAACCCACCCCTTTCCAGCACCTTACCTGCAGGAACCAAGATACCCCTCAAACGACTTACCCCAGCCGAAATGGATGCCCGACGTGCAAAAGGGCTCTGTTTCAATTGCGATAAACAATATGTTGCTGGCCACAAATGTTCCAAGGTTCAATTCCAATGTTTAGTGGCAGACGAAACAGAGGACTTTGTCTTTGTTGAAACTTCCCCAGACGACCTCCTCGACTTCTCTCCTACGACCGTAGACATCACGGCCCAACCGAGTGACCCAACTCCACCTTCAATATCCTTGTATGCATTGGAGGGGCGTGACAAACCCAGTACTCTGCGCGTACATGGCACCATCGCAGGTCACAGTGTGGTCATCCTCATTGATGGAGGCTCTACCCATAACTTCATTCAGAACAGGATAGCTCATTCCTTTACTTACCAGTCCAACGTTCCCGATACTTGAACGTGACAGTGGGAAACGACGAGTCTTTAGACTGCGCTGGCCTCTGCAAAAATGTGGTGGTAACTATTGTTGATCATCATTTCTCTGTCAATCTTTTTGTCTTACCAATATATGGGGCCGACGTCTTCTTGGGTGTAGAGTGGATGGCTCACATCAGGCCTGTTGTTTTTGATTACTGTGAACTGTGGATGAAGTTCACTGTTGCGGACGCAGAGATCCAGCTACATGGTATTAAATCAGGTGAACTCTCTGTCATATCAGTTAACCAGTTACGACGGGACACGTCCACAAATGCCATAGCAACGTGTTACCACCTGGGTGCGTCACCTGTTACCCCACCCACACCTGTTGTGAATTCCGCCGCACCTGACGAGTTTACTCGTGACTTGCATGTTTTACTTCAATGACACCAAATTATCTTTGAGAAGCCACAAGGACTGCCTCCTGTTCGCCACACAGTGCACCAAATCATGACTCAGCCAGGAGCGGCACCAGTAAACGTGCACCCATACCGTTACCCATATTTTCAAAAAGCAAAAATTGAGCGACAAGTTACCGCTATGCTATCAGACGGTATTATTCAGCACAACAACAGTCCATATTCATCAACAGTTTTACTTGTCAAAAAGAAAGATGGTTCCTGGCGATTCTGTGTGGATTATAGAGCCTTAAACTCTATAACAATCAAAGATCGATTTCCTATTCCTACAGCAGATGAGCTCTTTGATGAACTCCATGGCACCACTGTTTTCTCCCAATTAGACCTTAAATCTGGGTATCACCAGTTAAGGGTGTCTCCCATAGATGTAGAAAAAATGGCCTTCCGAACCCGTGAGGGCCATTATGAGTTCCTTGTCCTCCCCTTCAGCCTCTGCAATGTGCCCTCTAGCTTCCAAGCCCAGATGAATGCCCAGTTCAAATCACTCCTTCATCGTTGTGTGCTCGTATTTTTCGACAATATTCTCGACTATAGCACATCTTGGGAGTCTCACCTATCCTACACGGCCACTGTCTTTCAAATCTTCAAAGACCAGTCTTTTCATGTCAACTTAGCCAAATGCGTGTTCGGTGCCACCTCTATTTCATATTTAGGTCACATTATTTCAGCCTCTGGAATCGCTGTCGACCCATAAAAAATCGATGCTATCCAGTCTTGGCCCACCCCCTCAACTGTCCGTCACCTATGCGCCTTTTTAGGGTTAGCTAGCTACTATAGGCGCTTCGTCCCTCACTTTGCTCACTTAGTCGTGCCACTAACCAACCTATTTCGTAAAAATGCCTTTGTCTGGACACGGTCTACTAACGAAGCCTTTCAGACCCTGAAGATAGCGCTTTCTAATACCCCTATCTTAGCATTACCAGATTTCATTAAAACTTTTTTTTTGCAAACAGATGCTTCGGGGAACGCAATTGGAGCAGTGCTTTCTCAAGACGGACGTCCTATTGCCTATTTTAACAAACAACTTCATCAGAACCTGCGAGATAAATCAACGTACATGCGGGAGATGCACGCCCTTATAGCATTTATCAAACGTTGGCGGCAATACCTTCTTGGACACAAATTTGTTCTCGTGACAGATCACAAGCCCCTCAAGGCTCTCCTCACGCAAACTATTCAAACGCCCGAACAGCAGCACTGGTTATCCAAACTCCTTGGCTATGACTTTGAGATTTGTTACAAGCCTGGGCGAGAGAATCTCCCTGCTGATGCCCTCTCTCATATAGAGGCTGCTTCCGAGACGCTACAAATGATCCTCGGCACCTCTAAACCAGTCTCCTCCATTGTTGACACCATCAAACATTTTGTTGTTCATCATGCCGCTACTCATAGTTTTTATGATTTCATTGCAGCAAACCCAGACAATCACAACCACTATGCTGTTAGAGATGGGTTGATTTTTTACAAAGAGCGGATTTGAGTGCCAATGGAGTATGGACTACGGGAATCACTCATCTCGGAATTCCATGATAGCTTGTTGGGGGGTCATGCGGGAGTACATCAGACATTGGCCAGAATGCGAGCAGTTTTTTTCTGGCCTAGAATTCACCGAGACGTCACGAACTATGTCAACGCTTGTTCCATTTGCCTGCAAGTAAAAACATTTCACTCTGTTCCTTAGGGTTTGCTCACACCGCTGGCTATTCCTGGTAACGTTTGGGAATCCATCTCCATGGATTTTATCACCCATCTACCTCCATCTTATGGTAAGACAACTATTTATGTGGTTGTCGACCGTTTGTCAAAATTTAGCCATTTTATTTCCTTGGGAGCTCACTTCACTGCAATTTTCGTCGCTGATGTGTTTGTTCGTGAAATTTTCTGCTTACATGGTTTTCCCCTGGACATTGTCTCCGATCGAGACCCTCTGTTTATGTCCACCTTTTGGCGAGAACTCTTTCGTCTTCAAGGAATTAAGCTTTCAACCAGCATTGCCTATCATCCACAATCTGACGGACAAACGAATGTCATCAACAGATGTCTTGAAGACTATTTGCGTAGCTACACTACCGACAATCCCAAACAGTGGGCTCGATTCCTTCACTGAGCGGAACTCTCCTACAACACTGCATGGCATTCGACAATCAAGATGAGTCCCTACGAAGCTTTGTATGGGTGGCCTCCCTTGTCTATTGCTCATTACATCCCAGGTTCCATTCAATTACATGACATGGAAACACGCCTACTGCATTGCCAATGCCTTTTGTCTGAATTAAAGGCAAACATCCAGAGAGCCCAGAATCGCATGAAAATCAAAAGTGACAAACATAGGACGGCAACGACGTTTCTACCTGGAGATTTTTTCTTCGTCCGTCTACAACAATATCGCCAAAGTTCAGTGGCCCACCGACAATCCAACAAGCTAGGAAGGCGATTCTATAGGCCATTTCAAGTACTAGAAGCCATTGGTCCTGTAGCTTACCGTATCAAACTACCCGACAATGCCAAAATACACGACGTGTTTCACGTATCTCTGCTCAAACGGTGCACCGGAGACCCCAGTTTTGCTCCTAGCCCTCCTCCGGATCATCTATTGGGCTTAGGCCACATTCAGCCCCTTCACATTTTGGGTTGGCGTCAAGTGCTGAAACAAGGTCATTTTGTCCCTCAACTCCTAGTCAAATGGACAACTCAGACAGTTGAAGAAGCCACTTGGGTGGACCAAGCCCAAATTCAAAAAGATTACCCTACTTTCAACCTTGAGGACAAGGTTCTGCTGAATAAGGGGAGTAATGATTCAGGAGCCCATAACCTCAACCCAACAATGCTATTCCGACAGACACGCAAAAACAGACAACACCAAACAAACCAATGATTACAGCACCCACTGTGGCAACAAAAGCCTGCAAACGCAATACGAGGAAACCAGCATATTTCAATGATTATGTGTAGCGCATATTAAGGGAATTAGTTACGATGGTTAGGAATGGAGACCTATATATATGAATGAACGATGCTAGCTGAATATAAAGAATTTTCCCTGAAATCTCTGTATTCTCATCTCCTTCTTCTTTCCTGCTATCTTCGTTCCTTCCCCTTACCCTTCTGCATCAGAGAGGTACTTGTTTCAAAACGGTTGGTAACAAACAATGGTGGGACTTGAAGCTTGTGAAATGAGAAACCTCTTTTACTGCGCAAAGTTGGTAGTAAGCAGTGCCCTTGCTCGGCATGAAAGTCGTGAGCTTCACTACACCATTGATTACCCTCATGTCGAGGAAAGCAAGAGGCTGCCAACTGTTATATTCCGTTCTTCTCTCAACGGTACATGAAGTTCCAGACAGTTGCACAAGCAGGCCATTTGTTAGTAAATTTATGGTCTGCTCTTGATTCTTTCTAGCTAATGTCGCAATAATAGGATTAACCACCGTCATTGGTATGGACTCTTGTTGCAAAAAAATGAAATTCTTACTGCATTTAGACAACATATGATAAATTCATAAGCTGGTCATTTTGTAAGTCAAATTCTGTTGCGGAAGGAAAATCTGCAGCAGCATATACAGAGGTCCCTCCACCTAAAAGGAGAGGAAATGAATAATCGGCCTATTTGGAAACCTTCGAATTGAATTCATTAACGAATTGAATTCAATTACATTGATGGGATTGAATTGAATTCAATTTATAGTGTTTGGAACAAATCCAGTAATATTAAAATTGAATTCAATTACACTGTTTAGAAGACAATCAAAATAAATTCAATTATTTCATATAACACATTTACACCTAAACTAAGACATTCTATAGTCTGAAGATGATGGACAAGGTGGGAGAAGAAAAAATGGTTTGAAGGAGAAAATAAAGAAGATGCCTGGTCATCACAAGGATGAGCAAGCCACCTCAACCACCATTCTTGGTGGTTAATTGCCTCTCGAGGGCAAGCATTCTGTGCAAAGCCCGTAATCATTGTAGTCCAAATCACAATATCCTTAACCGGCAACTTCTCAAACAATTCACTTGCAGATTCCATATCCCCGTGCTTGGCACACGCATCAATCAACTTCGTCCAAGAAATCAAGTCCCTGGCCGGCATTTCGTTGAACACCTTTCGCCCACATTCCACTAATCCACAGTTCACAAGTTCACATACATATTAATCATCGAATTCCCAACATACAAATCAGACTCAAACCCACCAATCACAATCGTCTGGGCATGCATCTACCTTCCCAGGCCCACATCAAACTCTGTTCCACACGTCTTAAAAACTGCCGAAAATGTAAATGACACAGGCCTAATCCCTCTCCTTCTTATGTCACCATACAAACTAATGCTGTCTGCGATCAGTCCCTGAACTGAGTAAGCCCTAACAACGAAGGTTTGCTGGTGTGTCGTCTGGTCTGCTGGTTCGTCGTCTGGTCTACTCTGCTGGTGCGTGGGAGAAGGCGATCGTCTACTGGTGCGTCGGAGAAGGTGGTCTGGTCTGCTGGTGCGTGGGAGAAGAGGAGAAGAGGGTCGGCTGCTGTGATAAGGTTGAGAAGTTGTGGATATTCTTGGGTTTCTAATGTTAAAAACAAAACCAACATCCTTTAAATTTCAATTCACGTAATTTATCGCGTGAATTCAATTTACAAAGAGAGGTTGTTTTAAACCCACACATGAATTGAATTCATGCCAAAAAGATTGTTCCAAACAAGTGAATTGAATTCAATTACAAGTTTGAATTCAATTCCTTGTGTTCCAAACAGAATGTCCACACAAGACATTATTAATTATTTGCTAGCAACATATAATTAATAATGTCTTATGTGTCTCGTCCTCGTATCACAAAGGAGTGAAAAGGGTACAACCAGATATGAGAGAACTTGTTGCAAAGTTCACAAACGCCATGAAGAAGAGATAACTCAGTGCAAGCACCAAAAATGTCATTGAGACCAATACGAAATCATGGATAAGGAGTGACAAAAATCAGAATTTTAAGAGAGAAATCTTAATTACACAAGGTAATAATAATTATACATAAAATATAATATTATTTAAATTTAAAAACATCATACATCCGAATTAATTTATCAAAATTACTTATTTAA
>JANQBM010042394.1:0-10266 GCA_025594535.1 Erythroxylum domingense | reverse complement strand
GAGAAGGTTGGACCCTTCGAATAAAATGCCTCAACATCTTCTCACTTAACGATCTAGAGAGAAGATGTCTATCATCAACTAATGACTGTATTAACAAATTAATAACTAATATTTTAAAATTAGTACAAATTAAATTTAAAATTTATTTATTATTTAAATTTGATTTTTTTTTTTGGTATACAAAGGGAAAGAAAATAAAGGAACTAAAAACACTAATGCTCCCCTCACCTAGAGGACACTCCTTGATTGTCTCGTCAAAGCCACGGTATTAGAGCAGATGAAATGTCTGACAGGACATGCAAACCGAGACTGGCGAAAGCTGCCATAAATGCCAGTTGGTCACGCTCTGGTTCCCTTCTCGATACACATGCTGAAGTCAAACGGCTCAATTGTGACCTAACATTTTCCGGATATCCTGCACCAAGAAATTAACCTCGGTCACACAATCGGTCGAAGAAGAAAGAATATTAATAACCTCTAGCGAGTCTGACTCAATGATGATTTGTCGGATGCCCAAGTTCCACGCCAGTCGGAGGCCGTCCTGTACCCCTTTTAGCTCGGCAATTAACGACGAACAACGGCCTATATTTGTGACAAACCCACTACACCATTCCCCAGCGGCATCCCTGAGTAACCCCCCATCTGTACCCCCCAATCCCAAGTTGCACAACTCCATCGGTATTTAATTTGATCCACCCGTCCTACGATGGTTGCCAACTCACTGCGTGCCCTAAAGGCAAACACAATGGCGGTATAACTCGTCCGGTCACTTCCTGAGCTTTCGCTATCCATTGAACATAATCTAAAACAACGCGAGGTCCTACCCCCGGTCAGACAAACTCTGGCTCAAATAAGCTTTGATTCCGCCATTGCCAAAGAAACCAGCAAGCGACGCTATAAACGGTGGCCCAGATGCTGACACTAGTGGCTATGTGTTGAGTAATATTTGATCCCAGCCACCTATCCTCATCCTGTTGAAAAAAATCAGCCACTATCGCCTCGGGGTTAAAAGTACTCCAAAACGCAACCACTCGGGGACAATCCCTTAGTACATGCAGTGAGGTCTCGGCCTGTCCACAGTGGTTACAATTGTTATCCGTAGTGAGATGTCTAGCAAATCTTTGTTGATTAGTCAACAATTTCCTTTGGGCCAGAAGCCATAGGAAGCTGCGAATGCGTTATGAGCCTGCCCATTTTCAGACCGCTGTCCATATGGGATTCTGCAGTGCGGGGTCCAAGTTGACAATTAATTCATAGGTCATTGCTACCGTAAACTTCTCAGATGGTCCTGGCCCCCAAACAATTTCATCCTCCCCCCTGTGCTCAGTCGGGGGTCGCATGTCAGCAATGATCTTGCACACTGAAGAAGGAAGATAAGGCCTAATCATATCCCAGTTCCAGTTACCACGCACGTCCACATACACCTGGACGGGATTAGACAACATCGTATCAGGAAGAGATGACATTGTTTGTGTGACAAGGGGGCCCCAATTGGGTAGCCATGGATCGATCCAAAAGCGGGTCCGTTGACCATTACCTATTTGCCACAACATTCCTTGTCGTACGTATTCCCACGTAGCAAAGAGTCCCCGTCATATATGTGAAGCTCTTGATTTCGGTAGACAATCTAGAATCGGATTGAGATCGAGTCGATATTTTGCTTGTAGGATTTGAACCTATAAAGCTGATGATCGAGTGATCAACGCCCAACCCAATTTGGTTAGTAATGTATCATTTGTTGCACGAACACGTTTGAGCCCTAAACTACCCGACTGCTTCGGTGTACAAACGACCGCCCAATTGACTAGGTGGACTTTACTGTGGCTGGTGGCCGATCCCCAGATGAAGGATCGCATGATTTTTTCCAAGTCCTCGCATAATTGACGTGGCAACCGGACAGTTTGCATCGTAAATATCATAAGGAAGGCTAGAACTGACTGGGTCAGGGTTACAGGCCTGCTAAGGATAAATTATTCACTCTCCAGCCTGCTAATTTGTGTTGCGCTCGATCTAGGATGTATTGATACGTGTGCCTTTTGGTTCGCTCATGAATCAATAGCACTCCTAGATATTTCCCAAGGTTGTCCGTGCAACGTACCTGCAACTCATGGCTAATCCGACGTGCTCATTCCGGAGGAGCATTCTTGGAAAAAAATGTTCTGAACTTGCTTTGATTCACCAGTTGTCCCAAAACTTGGCAGAATTCTGCCAAGATTCTCGAAACAATTGTGATCTGCACATCTGTGACTTCACCAAACAGGATAAGGTCATCGGCAAAAAATAAATGCGAGACGACCGGTCCTGTGCGGCTCCACTTAAATGGCTTCCACAGGTCTTGGTCCACTGCTTGGGCAATAAGGTGCCCCAAGCACTCCAGGCATAGCACAAATAAATAAGGCAAAATGAGGTCGCCTTGGCGAATGCCTCTGGTCGGATGGAAAGGGTCTGATAGCGTACCATTCCACGCCACCTGAATTGTGGGCGTATTCACGCATCTCATGATGACATTGAGAATGTGGTGGGGAAGACTGATTTCCTGGAGGGTTTCAAGCAGGAACGTCAAGTTCAATCGATCATAGGCCTTTTCCAGATCCACTTTCAGCAAGAAATATCTTGTCTTTCCTTTCTTGTGACGCATGGAATGGATGATCTCTTGAGCAATAATAACATTTTCTATCAAGTGATGACCAGGGATGAAACTGCATTGCATGTTAGCCACTATCTTGTCGAGGTGTGGTTTCAACCGGTTGACGAGCACTTTCAATATGGTCTTGTAGAGAACGGAGCACAGGCTTATGGGACAAAACTGAGTATATAGGTAGGGGACTGGACATTGGGGATCAGGACAAGGATAGTACGATTCAAATCATGTTCCCAGAGTTCATTGCGAAAAACCCGTTGAATATATGTCACCACCGAAGGACCCATTATGTCCCATTGCTTTTGGAAGAACAGGGTCGTAAACCCATCCACCCCCAGCGCTTTATTGGGGTTCAGGCCAAACATCGCTGATTTAATTTTGGTGGCTTTAACTGGTTGCCTAATGTTCAGGAGTATCTCTTCCGGTAACCGAGGGAAAGTGCGAGAAAACTAGAGGCGTGGGGGTGTCTCCCCATCGGCCGTGTAAAGTTGAGCAAAATAATTCCTAGCTATGGAGCTCAAAGTCGATTGATCAACGATTTCATTCCCATGTTCATCGAGCAGGCGTGTAACTTGTAACTTCTTGCGTTTGTGCATCGTGAGCCTGTGATAGTAGGCGGTATTTCGATCCCCCTATGCCAGCCAATTACATCGAGCTTGTTGATGCCAGAATAACTCTTCCTCGTATAACACCTGGATTAGTTCCTCACTCAGTTGATCCTCTAGGGCCGAGAGGTTGTCCGACTCCTCCTATTTTAGAGCCCTCTGGATACCTTCCAAACGTGCGAGTAACCGTCGCTTACGGTGAAATATGTTTCCGAAAACATTTCGATTCCACTGCTTGAGGTGGTTAGAAAACTGACTTAATGAATGCATCAATGTCTTATCGTCCGGGGACCACTGGTCAGCTACAACCATAGGGAAATCTACATGAACAATCCACGCTGACTGGAATCGAAAGGGTGGGGGACTGCCTTGGGATACTCTTTGGCGGTGAAAAGTCACCAGGATTGGCTGGTGGTCTGAGCCCATAAATGGCAAATGCTTGTTCTCTGTGTGCGGGAACAGCTCCCACCAATCCAGTGAACAAAACGCTCTGTCTAATCGCGCTTGGATGTTTCCCCGTCGCCAAGTTAACCGTGACCCAATAAAACCCAGATCTTGTAGGCCACACCTCTAGACCCAGTCGTTGAACTCCTTACTAACCACAAAATTGTGTGGGGATCCCCCCCGTTTGTCCGCTTGATGTAATTTTGCGTTGAAATCCCCCCCGACAATCCACGACCCCTGTATGGAGTCGCTAATCGCAGTTAAGAGTTTCCAGAGAAACTTCTGGTTCGTCTTTTGCGGGCTGGTGTAAATAGCTGTGAAGTGGAATTCGTGCTCACCATAACTAACTTTCGAGTGAATGAGTTGCTTATGCACTATCTCGATCGTTAGGTGAATATCCTGCTTCCATAAAAGCCAGATTCCTCCGCTGAATCCTTCGGCTTCTACCCGGAAAGAGTAGTCCATTCCCAGCTAGTTGATTACACCTTGTGCACGATGGCCATTGATTCGTGTTTCAACGAGCACCAATATCCCTGGCTTATAAGCCCGTAGGTAATTTCTTAAAATAGTCTAAAACCGTGGGCTCCCTGCCCCTTAACAATTCCAGATGAGGATAGACATCATGATAGATTTTCAATAATGCGTTTTATGCACTATGGGAATCAGTCTCCCCTTCTAGTGCCATATCCCTAACATCTTATGTTCCTTGTATCATGGAAACTTCGATAGGCTCCGTTTCGGTTAATAAGCCCTCCATATTTGTTACTTCTATCCGAGTATCGGGAGGTTCTGATGGGGGTAATGGATGTTCAGACTCTGGGTCAGGCTCAGCCTCTGGATTGGCCGCGGGTGCCGTCAGCCGTGAGATGGGTTCACCCATTGGCTCCCCCGGAGACCCGAGGTAGACCCTAGTAGCAATGACGTCTTGGTTAGACTTTAATTGGACTATGGTATGAGGGTCAGATGGAGTGGGCTGCAGAGGGGAGGGGAAATTTGGGCTAGGGGCCTTGGCTGTGGGAGGGACCAGAGTGGGCTGGGCATCTCCTGGATTTTCTTGGCTGGGCGTCTCCTGGATTTTCTTGGCCTTGCCTTGTGGCAGGCCAGGTTGACGGTGCCGCAAATCCAATGGGTTGTTGCTTTGGCCCACGTTTCTGCTGCTTTGTTCCCTTATGCTTCGACATAAAGCGCATCGTTTTGGTTAGCTCTGGACCGGTCGAGAAGGCGCCTAGGGACGACTGAGTGCACATTGGTGTGGCTGGGATAGTGGTCTCTGACAGGGGGCAAACCTCGAGCCCCCCACACTGCTGGAGTCTACAGAATAACGGGAGGGTTGATGCGACTTCGGAACAGGACGACACTGTGTCTGTGTCCGTTGAACCGTAGTCCATGCTCCATAGTCGTTGGTGGTAGCTGGGTTCTGGGTAGTTCCTGGTTCAGCGGGCGGTGCTGGGTTGGAGCTTATCTCGTCGGCGCTAACGGATTGGTCTAAAGGTACAGTGGATGCGGTTGTGGTTCCTGGATTTTTGCAGCTTTCGGTGATATGCCCTACCATACCACACTGAAAACAGATCACTGGCAACCCCTAATACGTGACCTTAAGCGTTTCACCGTCGAGCTCCACATGTGGGCAGAGAGGCAAGCTTAGATCAACATCGACCGCCACGCGGGCGTATTTACCTCGTTGGGTTGTCATGGTGGCATCATCCAGCTTCACTGTTTGGCCAATCAGATTCCCCAGTGCAATCAGAATGTGTGGGTGGTATCGAGAGATGGCTAGATCTGGAAACCTCACCCAAACCACCGCGCTATTCACTATTTTGTTGGCCGACCGGAAGGATGGACTTCAGCGCTGGACCGATAGTGCGTGTCCAAACAATAGCTACGGACCACTCGTGAGTACCTTCATATAATCCTTCTCCTCCACAAAATTAACCAAAAAAAAAATCATTATCCAAATCGATAATCTTCATCAGACCAATTGGTTGCCACAGGGATTGTAATCGGTGACACAGTATGCGGTAGCCAATTCGACGCTCTATGAGTTTGACAACTAAGGCACGTTCCCATTTATGATCAAGACGAGCTTTGAACGCTTGGGAGAGGACAATGCTGCTTCCCTTCCCGTCTGATATAACTTTAATGTCCTCTTATTCTACGGGAACTGGTTCCCCTGTTGTCCATGGTGGTACTTCTTGCTCATTTGCCGCCCTCATACCGCCAAGTACCGCAGCGCTATAGGTGATTGGTTGGGTTGGAGGAGGGTCCTCCTCCCGTCTCCGTACGCGAACCTTTTTGGTAGGTTGGATGTCATGGATTGGTGGGATAAGATCACCTCAATCATGTTCGTTATGTGTAGTCATCGATGATCTTGACTGCGGTTGGATGATTGTGTAACTAGTTTGAACGTTTAAAGAACAGTTACGTGGAAGTCACGAGGGAATAGTGCTCTATCCTTTTTTATTTTTTTATAAAGAGGGAATAAAACAAATTACACGACGACTCTTGGAAAACAAATCCCCGACATGTCCTCTAGAAGGAGAACATGACACCTAATGGGTGTAGTAACAAAATAAGTGGTTCTTACATCAAAATGTTAATCATAGTTTACTAGCCAATCAGTACATCTGTTACTCTTATGGTAAATATGACGATATACAGCAGTCCAACTCTAAGTAAACAGTTCATTAATACCATGAATTATAAAATTGAGAATCTATGATCGACTTGCCGAGGATAAAATGAGGTTGATCGTAACCCTAAATTATAATGCTCTGTCTTTTCACTCCACCAAAACCATCTCGTCGGGGTTGTTACTTTTGCAAATATCATCAACTAAGAAGCTTAGCCTTATAACAATAAAGGGAAATCAAAATTTGATCGCCTCAATTCGATTTAAAGTTAATAGACAAGTTTTAATTTAATTAAATTTTAGGTTAAGTTTGAATTTTTTATTTTAAAATTTTTAAATATCAGATCAATTTTAAATTTATTCAATTTGCTTTATCTAAAATCCAAAATTTTCACGAACGGGGTATAACCTGGGTGTGGTAATGGCTTTAAAATGTCACCAACAGTTCGGGCCAACCCAAAACACCTCGTGAGTTAACCAAAAAAAGTCCAAAATTTTAATAAAATAATAGTATTTTAAGTAAAATATCGTCAATTTTTAAAATTGTAAAATCAAAATGTTTTTAAGTCTAAAATCTCGAATTTAATCAAATTTGATTAAATTAAATCTAAAGATTTACCTCGAGCCTAGTTCAACCTATCATCATTAGTAGAACAATATGCTCGAAGCTATAATTGGATACAGAAAGAGATAGTGTCGGTAGGTGCAGGGCCCTTTAAAAAGAGGACTCATGCAATGTTCATGAAGGGATTGGATCCTTTATCCTAATTAATCAATTTCAACTATATTTCATTAAATTTTATTAACACATTTATATGGAGTTCACATAAATGTGTAGACCAGATTTAGTAGAACAGGGTTGGAACACCCTAATAAGAAGAGGGTGCTCCAACTCGTTCGTGAATGGTACCACTAAGATTTGCATTACCTTATCACGTGCTATTAGCAATGTTAATGAGTGGAGTAAAGTTGCGAATACTATATTAGACTTGGTATCTGATTAAGTTCTGGTACAATACTGTATAGATACCGATTAATACCAGGTACCGTTTCAAGTAATTTTTTAAATTTATGAAATAGTCCTTGAAATTTTTTAAAATTTGCAAAATATTCCATTGGTATATTATACAGTTGTAATGTATACATTTCAAGTTTACATCAACCCTATCTCCAAAAATCATAATAATAAATAATAATCACAATTAATATGAAATAAAAATAATTTTTAAATATTTTACATATAAATAATAACCATAATTAATATGAAAAAGACAATAATCATCACACAAATATAAAATTAAATACTACAAAGTATTTAAAATATTTCAATAATACAATTTTGTCATTTTAATAAATAATAATTACATCAAAACATCCAATAAAAAGAACAATAAATATCCTTAATTCTTAAACTATTACAATTTACAAGAAGAGTTCGTGATGAGGAAATAATCAAATAAAAATTAAACCTGAAACAAAATTGTTTACAATTACATTATATGTATAGAATTTAACATAAACATCAAATATAAGTAAAATTAAAAAAAACAAAACCAAAAACAAAAACCTGGAACAAAATTCAATCGTCTACGGGAGGATACTCGCTATAACTACACTGACCTCAGTTATCATTTGGTACAAAATCTTCATTATTGAGAGGAGATTCATCATCATTATCATTTAAATTTAACGCAACAAATGACATGACAGTGCTTTCCTATCTAAGATTATCTTTCAGGTCATTAACATCTACTAAATATGGTTATTCAGAAACCCAATATGCCAAAAGATCATTATTATAAATGAAAATTGGATTAGTTGAACTACTTATGTTATTAAGACTCCTAGTAAACAATAAAATTTAATTACTAGAAAATTATAAAAAAATTATATCAAAATTAATAATGATAATAACATACCTTTCCTGAAGCTTTAAATTATAACGAACAAAAACCAAGTCATTCAACATCTTATGCTCCAATCTGTTCCTTTTCTTGAATTGGATAAATTCAAATGTGCTTCAGTTTCGTTCACAGCCTGTTGCACTCACACATTGACTTAACATCCGAATTGCAAACTTTTTCAATTCTGGAACACCATTTTCGAATTGATCCCACCTAGAAACTATAATAAAAGTAGCGTTATAAACAAAATAAAGTGTTAATTACTTTCAACAAATAAAAAAAGGAAACAACTAATACTTGAAAAAAGTTTTCCACTTTGTCGAATAACAATTAGCATACCAAAATCCCTATATGACAACTTATAAAAATCTATTTGTGAGCTTAAGAGATCTTGCATCGAGTCAATGTTAACAATTGTTGTAATAATTAAAAGCATTCCTCTATGAACTTCAGCTTACTTAGTAAGATCCAATCTAAAATAGACACTAAGATTCAAAAATGCCCCAACTGCAAACAACAGAGAAGAAAGTTGTCTTTCCCTTCTCTCACTTGTAAATATTTATCTTAACTCTTTCTTCATCGTAACAAAAGACTGAAGTGATAAGAAATTTATTGCAAATCTTGTCACAGTATGAAGCTACAAATTCCTACTATTGATAAATACCTTTCTCATCAAATTCAATACCTATGCATGATTATAGATGAACTTTGTCACCTTTCTAGCTTTATGCATAGTCTCATCAATAACAGGAAAATACCTAGGATCCCTTATATTATCCAGCATTAGATCAATGCAGTGTGCAACACAAGGAGTCCAAAAAAAAGAATGATATGTATTCTACAACCTTTTTTTTACCGCTTTATAAGCGAAATCATTGTCAGTAATAAGCTAAACAATGTTTTCTAGCCTTGCTTCATTCACAACTTCATCAAATATCACAAAAAAAGTCTCAGTATTCCCAATAAGGCCGTATGCATCAATAGATTTAAAAAACATAGAGCCATTTGTAGAATAAACCAAAAAATTAATAATAAGCTCTTGTCTCCTATTTGTCTAACTATCACACATGATTAAAAATTCATAAGTAACTCAATTCACTCTTCTTTATGCTAAATAACTTCTAATTTTAGAAACAGAACAACTCAAAAGTTTACCTCTTAAGTTATCAATCGAAGGACCTTTGTATCCTGGACCATAAGAGACTATTGCATCCATCATATGTTAATAATAATAAGATTGAGAAGCATTGAATGATAAACCTGTATCATACCACTATCTAGCTACTTCCATATCGACATTGTGAGTAGCATCTCTTGATTGCATTGCACTACGAATTGAAGGTTGAGCTCCAGGAGTTATTCGTGATGCCAAAAAACTAGTCACCTACATTCTTCTCTTCCTCACATCAGGTTTAGGTACTTCTTCTTGGGCCTGAGATGGAACACTACTAGTACCAGTACTAGTATCATTACCACTTTTAACATTTCCACATCACCACGGGAACTAGAAAATGAACTTTTATTACCAATTTCAAAATTCAACATTTCCCTTCTATCTCTCTCATGTTGATATTCATCAAGCAATGTTTTTATTTGTTACTTTACATCATTGCTTACTTTTTTACAGGTCCCATATTTTCTTTAACCCCAGCCAAATGTTTCTTTAATTGGGTGATTCCTGCACCTTTCAAATGCTTGTTATAAAACAAACAAATAATATAGTTCCTCATACCAGGAACCAATGCAGTATGAGCCCAAGCTAGATCATTGTATCTTCCTGAAGTGAGTTGATTAAGAGTACTTAAACTTCCTTCCATTTATCTGTAAAAATAAATAAATGCATATATTAAAATAAATAACACATAATTTCATTACACAATATGCATATCCATTTTATATAATATAACTCATCTTGTATGATTACATTATACACAATTCAATTTCATAGAACACAATTCACTATGAATCAAAAACTAACAATTCAATTATTGAACATATATAATTACACAAAACATACATAAATAATTTTCATTTTCAACAATC
>JANQBM010042367.1:0-10266 GCA_025594535.1 Erythroxylum domingense | reverse complement strand
GTCAATGAATGCATGTACAATTATTTTCATGTGCAAAAATTCAATATTCACGTGTATGTGCATATCATATAATGCATGAGCATAAAATGTATTTTCTATTCTCTCAATAATCTCTCATATATATACTGTTCTAGCCTAAATGTGAGTAATGAGATGTTTCAATTCTCCCTTCCTTAAAAGAAAATTTGTCCTCGAAATTCTTACCTGATTGTTCGAACAGGTGGTGATATTGCCTCCTTATATGCTCCTCTATTTCCCAAGTTGCTTCCTCAATTGAGTGATTCCTCCAAAGAACTTTCACTAATGGAATGAATCGGTTCCTCAACTGCTTGATCTGAGATCCCAATATCTTGATCGGCTCTTCAACATAGCTTAAGTTACTAACAACCTTAATCTCTTGAGCCGGTATCATATATGTCGGATTCGATTGGTATCTTCAGAGCATACTCACATAAAACATGTTATGCAATTAAGACATCTCATTCAGCAAAGCTAACTTGTATGCCAAATGTCCTATCCTCTCAATAATCTCGTAGGGGCCAATGTACCTAGGGCTCAACTTGCTCTTTTTACCGAATCTCAATCCTTCTCTCCAAGGTGACACTCTCAGAAACACTCTATCCCCTACACTGTATTCCATATCCCTTCGATGTTGATCTGCATAAATCTTCTATCTATCTTGAGTCACTTTAATTTAGCTTCAGATCAATTTCACCTTATCCACAGTATCTTATATCAATTCTGGGCCTTCAACCATTCTCAAGCCCTCTTCATCCCAATATAAAAGTGATCGACACTTTCTTCCATACAATGCCTCATATGGTGCCATTCCGATACTACTGTGATAATATTTGTTATAAGCGAACTCTATTAGTGCTATATATTGATCCTAAGCTCCTTGAAACTCCAATACACATGCTCTAAGCATATCGTCAATAGTCTTGATTATCCTCTCACTCTGTCCATCTGTTTGAGGATGAAATATAGTATTGAAGTTCAACTTAGTATCTATAGCAGACTGCAAGCTCCTCCAAAATCTTGAAGTAAATCTGAGATCCCTGTCTGATACAATGGACACTGGAATCCCATGTAGTCTAAACACTTCATTCACATATCTCTGGGCCAACTGATTTAGTGAGTTATTCTCTCTCACTGGTAAGAAATGAGATGACTTAGTCAATCGGTCCACTAAAACCTATATAGCATCGTTCTGCCTCAGAGTCTTAGGCAATCTTATAATGAAGTCCATGGTAATTCGTTCCCATTTTCACTCCGGAATAGGCAATGAATGTAGCGTCCCTACTGGAGCCTGATGCTCAGCCTTAACCGGCTGGCATGTCATACACTTAAAAACATACTCTTCCACTTGCTTCTTCATTCTAAGCCACCAGAAATACTGCTTCAGGGTGTTATACATCTTGGTAGTACCAGGATGCATAGCATAGGCATATGAGCTTCCTCTAGAATTTCCTTTATCATATCCTCCACATTGGGAACACACAGCCTCTGCTTCAACCATAATGTCTTATCCCTCAACTCAAACTCGGAATCTGAATTTATCTTCACTTCCTCTATAAGCTTCATCATATTAGGATCTTTCCTCTGGACTTTTTTAATTCTATCTTGTATCATCGGTCTCAACTTTAGTGTAGAGATCAATGCCTCATTTTGCTCCAGATTCAATTCCACATTCAGAGCTCTCAAATGATCAAGTTTGGTAACCTCGATAACTGAATCTGAGTAACACTGGTATTAGACTTCCTGCTCAAAGCATCAGCCACCATATTAGCTTTCCCCGGGTGGTACTTAATCGTGCAGTCATAATCCCTTAATAACTCAATCCATCTTCTTTGTCTCATGTTTAACTCCTTCTGACTCAACAGATACTTCAAGCTCTTATGATTAGTGTAAATCTAGAATGTCTCTCTATACAAATAATGTCTCCATATCTTTATAGCAAAGACAACTGCAGCAAGCTCTAAATCATGTATCGGATAGTTAATCTCGTGAGACCTTAGTTATCTCGATGCATAGGCTATCACCTTGCTATAGTGCATCAATACACATCCTAATCCTTGATGTGAAGCATCACTATATACCATATATCCTTCGGTCCTCGATGGAATAGTCAACACCAGTGCAGTAGTCAAACAATGTTTTAGCTCCTTAAAGCTCTTTTGACATTCCTCATTCCATTTGAATACTACATTCTTCCTCAAAAGTTTTGTCAAAGGAGCTGAGATTAAAGAAAACCCCTTGACAAACCTCCGGTAATATTTGACTAATCCTAGGAAGCTTCGAATTTTCGATACATTTCTCAGAGCTTTCCATTTCATAACTACCTCTATCTTCTTTGGATCTGCCTATATGCCTTGTCCAGTCACTATATGTCATAGAAACACTACTTGATTTATCCAAAATTCACACTTACTGAATTTGGCATACAACTGTTTCTCCCTCATAATCTGCAGTATTACCCTTAAATGTCTGGCATGTTCTTCTCTATTCTTTGAATACACCAAAATATTATCTATAAACATTATCACAAAGTAGTCTCGGTAGGGTTGAAACACCTTATTCATCAAGGTTATAATTGCTGCCGGGGCATTAGTTAACCCAAACGACATTACTAAAAACTCAAAGTGCCCATACCTGCTCCTGAATGCACTTTTAGGTACATCAGCCTCTGCTATCTTCAACTGATAGTACCCCGATCTCAAATCCAGCTTAGTGAATACTTGAGCTCCTTGCAACTGATCAAGAAAATCATCAATTCTAGGCAATGGGTACTTATTCTTCACTGTCACCCGATTCAGTTGCCTATAATCGATGCATAACCTTAAAGTCCCATCTTTCTTCTTTACAAACAAAACTGGAGCTCCCCAAGGTAAAACATTGGGTTTAATGAAACCCTTTTCCAGCAACACCTGTAGCTGAGCCTTCAACTCTTTTAGTTCCTTAGGTGCCATCCTATATGGAGGAATGGATATAGGAGCAGCACCCAGAATTAAGTTAATCGTAAACTTCATTTTTTGATTTGGAGGTAAACCAGATAGCACGACAGGAAACACATCCAGGAATTCCCTAACCACGGGAATGTCCTGAACATTCTGTTTAGCTCGAGTATCGATGACGTGGGCCAGATAGGCCTCACATCCACCTTGCATCATCCTTAATGCACTCATAAATGATATCAACCTGGCTGACACTGCTTGACTAATTCTTCCAAAAACTGCTCTCAGTTGATTAGGAGATTCTAATAACACCTCCTTACTATGGTAGTTCATGATAGCCCTATGAGCAGTAAGCCAATTTATGCCTAGGATAATATCTATCTCTCTCAACTGTAGTATAATCAAGTCTGCCTCTAATTCTGCTTGATTAATCTGAATCAAGCATCTCTTGCAAACCTCTCGTTTCTATAGTACTACCCATTGGTGTACTCACCTCTAATCCATACTGTAATAACTCTCTATCACAATGCAGCCTAGATGCCAGATGCGGTGTGATAAAGGAATGTGTAGATCCTGGATCTAGTAATGCAAACGCTTCATGATCATAAATAAGTAGTGCACCTGCAACGACATCCGGAGAGCCCTGAGCCTCCTGCCTAGTCATGGAATACACTAGGGCCTAAGACTGCAGTCGGCTGCTCTGCACCTTAGTCTTGATAGAAGGACTCCCATAGTTCACTCTGCCTCTCCCATGGCCTCTCTGTCCAGTCCCACTAGTTCGACTCTGTGGATTATAGTTTCACTCCCAGATCTCCCACTCATACCAGACTGAGTTTCAATAGTAGCAGGACAATCTCTAATCTGGTGGTTAAAGGAGCCACATCTAAGGCAAGCTCCAGACGATCTCCAGCACTCACTACCGTGCCTCTTCCCACAGTGCTCACAAAGGGGTAACTGACTCTGCGCTGTACCTCTTCCACTGCTAGATTGTATAAAACCACCCCTATGTTTGAATCCCGACTGTCTTGATCTAGCCGGTGGTCTGAAATCTCAGTTATGGTACTTACTAAATCTTTTGCCAGAACCACTCTGAATCTCACTGGACTTCTTCAAGCTAGACCCTTGCCCAAACTCTACTTATCCCTCTCTCATTAGCTACTTAATTCTGATCAAAGCAGCTCTTAACTTAGTGAAACTACTCAGGTTGGAGATCTCTAGTCTTGTCCTGATCTCATGTTTAGCCCATCTTTGAATCTTCTATACTTATCTTCTTCGGTAGGAATCAAAGCAGTAGCATATCTCATCATCTCATTGAACCTGATCTCATACTCTACCACTGACATCCTACCCTGCTTCAGATCCAGGAACTCTTTCATCTTCCTATCCAAGTAGATCTTGGGCATGTAGTTCTCATGAAAGACCCTCAAGAAGTCTTCCTACTTCAGGTTGCAAGGCCTGGTGGTACTACCTGGAATAGTCTTCCATTACTGGTAAGCTGGGCTTTGCAGTAAAGACACTGCATAGTCAAACTTCTCGTTCGGCTTGCAGTCCATCTGATTTAAAACTCTCTCGGTCCTCTCTAGCCATCCCTCGACCTCTGTAGGGTCTGTACGTCCGTAGAAGTCCACATCCCCTGCTTCCATAGCCTATCATACCTCCTCTCCCTTCTCTTGGGAACTCTAGGAGGATTTCCTCAGGTTGAGGTACCGAAGACTCTCTACTGGCTCCTACAGATCCTAGATTAGCTGATTGCCCCATTTGATCACCTATAGTAGATGAATTATAATAAACAATAACTTCAACCATTATCCACATTTCTCACAATATTTCATGTTTAAAATTCCTATATGTTTCTCTAGATGCCAAATTATGCTCTGATATCACCTAATGTAGCACCCTGTTACCATGGGGTATATACCGGAACACCCTGAAGACATTCCAGTACATAACCTATGATAATGGTGCGCTACGTTCAATCACAACATTCACTTAACATGGCATCATCATTCTTTATTTTCTTATAAGACATCATAATGAAAAACACCATATTTTAAAACCCAAATTTCTCCTTTCATTTCATAAAACCAAATATTTACATTGACAATTTTCAATATCGTCCGAATATGAACATCATCATATCCTAATACAAAATGCACTACATGAAAGTGGAAATACATAAAAAGATCTATCTAATCTTCCAATCTCAGCTGACCGACCTTTGGGCCATTTCTTTTTGTTCCCCAAAAGTATAAGACTATACTTCTTGTAGTGTCTCTTAGTAGCTAAAGTTGTCTCATGGTCCTGAAAAATCAATGTTGCAATTGGTGAGTTTTGTGAACTCAATGAGCTAACCATCATCGATGGTTCACTCTATTCATGCAACACATCACACATATAACATATAATTCACATCTTTGAATTTTGCATACATTATCACATATCACATTCTCATTTAAGGGTAAGGCAATTTTGCATTTCAAACAATCAAACATACTTATTAAAATGTATATGAAATGCTGATGTGACTCTTTTCCAATTATTATGTTGTTGTGATCGAATGCCTATACTGTCCCGTATTCATTGTAGATACTGGGCTCATTTATACTATCCCTTATCCGTTAGGGATACAAGACTCATTTTACATAGTGAGCCTTTAGCTCTTAATCATATTTGGAGCTTTAAGCTCGTTTTCGGTGGCTACTTAGGTCATAAGTCTCGTTATCTGATCATGCATTCATGTATGGAATGCATCTCTCATAATCAATTAATCATGTCAAGAAGCATTTAGTTCATCACATTCACATACAAGTAGCACTTCAATATCACATTCATGCACTAAGTCTCGGACCTTCATTGTTCGACATTAACATAATCAAATCACATTCATATCATCATTCAAAACATATTCTAAAGCAAACAATTAATTTTGTGAAAGCATCTAAGTTACTCACCGATTTCTCCCGAAGCTATTACCTCAAAGTTTCGGCAACATCTGGATGTTGAAGTTCCAATTGCTCCTCTATATCAAGCAATATACACATATTACAATTTTACACAATTATAAGTGTTTGTTAATGCACATGTATGTATATTAAATATTCACAATGCATGTTCATGACAATCTCGGGTATCGTTCTATTATTCTCTTCATATAAATGTTCATATTTTCAAACTCACATAAGTATCATTTATACTTATGGTTTATACCTCAATAAAACTATTAAAATCACAATTCATAACTCATTTGGTCAAATTTATATTTTTCCTGAAACATACTGTACATGATCAATTTGACAATGAAAATGAAGTAATTTGGCAATACTTTCTTCTAGAAAATTGTTCTCCTATCTCTTAAGTTCTAATGACACCAAGATAATTCAATTTGGTTCAGTACTCTGAAAGTTATACTCCAAATATTTTCGGACTGTTCTTATACTGAAACAGTGCCCTGTGCTCAACTTCCATCCAGAAATTGAAATTCTTAGAGACTGAATTAAAATTCTATTTCTTCAGAAAATTTGTAGCCTTATGTCTCTAGTTTACTTCAAATTAAGAATCATTCTACTTGGATAACTACAGAACAAGTTATGTCTAAAATATCGAAGCATGTTAAGTGAATGTTGTGATTAAACGTAGTGCACTATTATCATAGGTTATGTACTAGAATGTCCTCAGATTGTTCCGGTATGTACCCTATGGTAACAGAGCGCTACAAATAATCCCTAAATGAAAGAATTATAGGACACTATTTAAGATTAGCTCACCTATTAAATATTATGTCTCTTGGAAGAAACATGTTTTAAGCCCATTTGGGCTTAGAGATTTGTTAGCATTAAGATCAAAAAGAGTTGTTTTGATATCCCTTACCTCGAAAGGCTTCATCAACATTTCCTTTTATTAAAAATATGGTAAGTTTGGAATGAAATTCTTGGTCTTATGCATAAGGAAGCTTTGATTATTAGCAAAACCTAATAAGTTTTTGAAGTGATTGAAGCCAACATTTTAATCTCTTTTTGACTATACACAATTTAACCCTATCATTGGCAACCCATAAAGGACTTGAAGTCTCTCTACTAATTAATACAGCATAAGAGGTAATTAAGAAGTATTGCTCCAATCAATTGATGAATTTTTAAGGAAACCAAGAGCTTGAAGTGGTTATAATAGAGAATTCAAATCAACAACATCAAAAGACTTTGAGAACTCAATTTTTAGGGAATAAATTGCAAAGGCTTTTTTCTAAGCAATAAGTAGATTATCACTAATACTTCTATAATGAATAACAACACTTTGATTTTAGTTGATCAAGCATTTCAAGACCTTCTCAAGCGTAGAATATGGTAGTTTAGAGATAATCTTATAAATCACATTACAATAAGAATTATGTCTAAAATCATCTAAGGAACTTAGGTTAGGCTTTTTGGGAATCAGTGTAATGAAAGTTTTATTTATCTCTTTAAGCAAACTTCCCAATTGTAAGAATTCCAGGACAATTTTTGAGATTAGCTCACTATTAAGTATTAGGTCTCTTAGAAGAAACATGCATTGAGCCCATTTGTGCCTAGAGACTTTTTATGACTAAGATAAAAGGGACCTTTTTGATGTCCTTTACCTTAGAAGGCTTCATTAACATATCCTTTTATTGAAAAGATAGGAAGTTTGGAATGAAACTCTCAATTTTATGCACATGGAAGCTTTGATTATTAGCAAACCCTAATAAGTTTTTGAGGTGAATGAGGCCAACATTTTAATCTTAGACTCATACAATTTCACCTTTATCATTGGCACTCGTAAAGGAATTTGAAGTCTCTCCATTAATTTAATATAGTAGCAAAAATAACAACAATAACAACAGCAACAATAAGAACAATTCAGTGAAAGTCCTGTTGATACACGATGTCTGGGGAGGTCTTGTAGTTCGGAATCTTATCTTTAATTGATAAAGAGGTCATTTCTGATAGATCTATATGACAAAAACAATTATAAATATGAATTAAAATATTAAAATAAAATAAAATAGACATAAATGATAAAAATAATAACATATAAATAAATAAATTTGCATAAATAAAATATAAAAATAAGTAATAGAATAAATAATTCAATAAATATAAAACAAGGTAAAGCGTCAAAATAAAACATAAAACAAGAAAATAAATACACAAACAAGAAAGAAGAAAGTTACTAAATAAGTCAAATAAGCCATTATAAGAAAATATTTATGCTAAGTAAGAAAGTATTTAGGCTAACTAACTAAGAGAAAAATACTACATATTAAATATTTAAGCCAAATACATGACATAAGACTCGAAGAAAGATGTTAAAAATACTTATGAGAACGAGAATGTGTCACGACCCACAACTATATTAGGCACATGACAACCACCGCATACCCTGGCTAAGGATACTCACGGTACCCTTAACCTGACTATATAAGGCTAATTAGACATCTTTAAAAACATTTTGGCAGCACAACGATTGTAATTTAAAAATTCCAAAATGAAAACACCTGTAAATTAATTTCATATGCACTTCTATATTCACATGAAAACTTTACCACAACTTCTGGACTTTGAAGTCCACTCAATAGCAATCTCAACAACAGTACAAAATGTTCATACAGAAAGTCATTTACAAACCACAAGGCAGACAGGAGTTAATTTACAAAATTATAAAGCATATCAACATAATCACTAGCCACGATACAACAAAAGTATAAAATAGAGACTACTCACGTGCAATAATGCCCCGAATATGTCAAAAAAAACTGCACGAACCACTCATAGCTTCAAGCTCACCAAATTAATCTGCATGGTTGGAAAGCGGAGGGGATGAGTATACTATATACTCAGTGAGCAGACAGAAACATGTTATGTGGTACACTATATACTATTTGTGATGCTTTTCTACTCTTGTGTACTGGAACTGGAACCTATGAGCAGACAGAAACTTGTCAAGAAGCCAAAATAGTTATGTGTGTCACCACTAGTTAGACAAACTAGAGTACACACCCACTAAATCCCGATGTTGACTTGACATTCGTCTTTGTTGAGTCCAGACTACAGTGAACAAGAGCGTCATGAACCTAGGTGATGACCTCGTCGATGACCAGACCTCTAGGTGTGCAATCACTCGTAAGTCTTGTAGAATGGTGTCGTTACAAGGACTCGACTTTTATGTACTAGCATTAAGGGTATAGGGGTCGCTTAATCTGTTGTGCCTAGCACACAAATGGCCAATTGTTACCTCACCAATCCCCAAAAAAATCATATACAAATATTTAGTATTAAAATCAAATAAAGTACCATGTCTTTATTTATAGGTCCAACCATTAAAATGGAACTTTGCTATGACTCTAAGCCAAAAGAGAACACATACACACCTCATACATGACTCTGTTATGTGTATGTAAGTTCCAAAACATTATTTCATGCAGTGAAGGTCATCTTTTACACTCTAAGTGCAAAGTTATTCAAAAAATGTATTTTTAGAAAATAAAACATTGTCCTTTGCACTTCAAGTGCAGGTTTGTTGAAAACGATATCATTCCTCAAAATACGAAATAAAAACATCAGTTTCACTCTAAGTGTAAAAAGTTATTGAAATAATGTTGTCTGTTAAATATATAAGTATACTAGTATCTATTTGAGATTCAATTCTACTATGCATTACCTACGTTCAAAATTCACATACAAGTCATTATGCATGTCTTGGGTTCCTAGTCTCATTTGAGAGACATGTTTGCTCTAACTCACCTCGAAAGAAGGTGTACACTCCTTTGACTTCAACAATCCTCTGTACGAGCTCGTTGATCCACAGCTCCCGAGCCTTTATACATATAAATGTAATGTATTTATTTCTTAAACATATAACTCATATTTATACAGCATCACATAAGTGTATAAAACACAATATCACTATTGTTTTAAGCTATAGGATTCGGCCATTAAGCCTCTCACATGGTTACTTCCCTTATTATTCACATAAGCTTTATATTGTATTTTCTAAGGCATTTAATGCCTGGATCCAATACTTACACATTTTAAAGTATAGTTGAGCAGGTTTTTATCCTAAGCATATTAGGCTATTACTCATCAATCTAAGCAAAAATTAAAGTTTACTTTAAGTTAACATGAAAGTCTCTTTCTAATGCACACCATCAAAATCCTTAATTCCTACGCCAAGTTCACTTAGGAATTTTATCAAACACCTAAAGGCATAAACTTGAAAGCCTGCTTCCAATGTACATCTTCCTCATTTTTCATCATCAATTCACATTATACATACACAATTAACATCATAGAGTTCATTT
>JANQBM010042358.1:0-10268 GCA_025594535.1 Erythroxylum domingense | reverse complement strand
ACTTAAGAGAAAATACCCCCAATGAATGTTTATTAATGATTGCAATTTTATGTCGAGGATCCATAATAACATGATAACATCGGTGACCCGAAACCAAGGTATTTTCTCATTGATTTTTCAGATTTAATTATTGCTTTTGATTTGCGATTTTTCCCTTTAATTTTCTATTATTGCCGTAATTAAACAAAACCCCCCTTTTTACTTTTGTTATTTGTTTCGTTTGAATTCGCACTCATTACCGTAAGAATTCCTCGTGGGAACGATATCCGCTTACCGCTAGTACATTAATTTGTTTTAACGGAAGTGATTTCTTTTATATTTGGTTACAGGCGACAACATCACCACATTGCCAAAACATTTTTTCGATAAAAACAATTGGTTGGTAAAAAGTATAACCGATGATAATAAAGAACGTCGTACATAGATTTTGTGACATTTCTATTTCGTAGCTAAAAGTTTTTCCCTACTAAACTATATTCACAGATAATTATTTTTGGTGACGATTTCATTTTGGTAGCAGAATAGTTTTAGCTACTAATTTTTTGTTGTAGGGAAATGTTTTTAGAGACGTTCCTAAAAACGTAGGTAAAAACATTTTGTGACAATTTTGATTTTGGTAACTAATATTTTTTTGTGACGATTTCGTTTTTGTAGTAAAATACTTTTAGCTACTAATTTGTGGTCGTAGCAAAATGTTTTTGACGACGTTCTTATATACGTAGTTAATAACTTTTTGTGACTATTTTGTTTTGGTAGCTAATATTATTTAGTGACAAAATTTAATTTTGAATTTAAATATTATTATAATTGTTTAAAACAAATTAATTTTAATTTATTACAATTTTAAGACAGTTTGAAATATAAAAATTATTAATTTTACAATTAATGTTCGTGACATATTTTTAAATAATAATAAATTGAAATAAAATAAACATTAAAAATGGAATGCATTTTATTGAAAAAATAATTACAGGTCATACACAAACTATGACTCCTCATCGTCGTCACTATTACTGACATATGCTAAGCCTAATAATTGTTTGACCATCTTTTTAAGCTTGTTCATTTATTTTACATTACAATTTAACTTGTCTTTCGTAAATTGTAACTTAGTCTTCAGTGTCTAGTTTTCTTATTGAAGCGCTGTTACGTATGCTGGTTGTGACGAAGAGGCACCAACGGGCTTAGGGCTATACCCAAGACCTTTGATATATCCCGATCGTGTAGTAAGGACATTGTTGCAAATGTCATCGACATTTGGCTGATTTCCCTCAGCCAATGACATCTATAACAACTCCTGTATCTTTTTCTACAATTGAGTTACCTTTCTTGTAGTGTGTGTGCTTATACAGTGTGATCCTATCACACTCTTGCCCTTGGATTTGTGTTTGGCTTTATAATATGAATTTAAAAAATTATAACCAATCATAATTTATTATATCAAAAATAGAATAATAAATTGAAAATGTTACACTTACAAATTCTTGTCGGATGACAACCAATGATCTAGAGTCAGTGTTATGAGGAGTCTTCATTTCTGCTCTATTAGCCTTAGCTTTCTCACACTTTTCCTAAATTAAAAGTAGTCATGAGATGTATAAACAAAATTAATGGAAGGAAGTATGAAGAGAAAAAAACAAACCTGAACCTTTGCTGAAGCTCAATAATCACACATTTCACTCCAATTTTCTAGAATCACCCATTTCGGAATATGCCTTCTTGCCTCTTCATCGGAAAAGGAAAGACTGGTAATATTTATGAAGTCGATATCGATGATCCTTCATCCTTTGTTTCAACAGTGAACTAACACTACTTGAAACCTCAGGCATGTTGATATCAACAATATTAAGCTTTATCTATGAAAAACACGTATAAGTTAAGTAAAATCGCAATACATATAATGAAATGAATTGAAATATTACCAAAACTTTGTCTAAAGCATTTTAGAGCAAGTGCTCTTCCTTCAACTACCTGACATGTTGAAGGCAAGACAACTTATTCCTCACAACGAGGCCCAACTCACTGGCCAATTTTGCAGCTTGGATCTTATCCATTGGGCACCGTTGCTCGGGGTCAATCGTCACTGATAACTTGGTATTCATTATAACATTCATCCATTGCAACTCAGCACCTTTTATCTTACCTCTACCTCATTTTCTGATGTCAATATTGGAACATGAAAAAAAAAACATAATGAGAAAAGCATACTAAACATGTAATGAGCAATTTCAGCATAAATGTAAATATGTTTAGTTATCAATAACAGACTTGAAGATCCCTTATGACTACCAAACGATGTTGTTAAAGGTTGTTGCTGACTTTCTTCTGGTTATTCTGCGGGAGAAACTTCATTTGCCATTACCACCCTCTTTCGCTTGTTTCTACCAGTTGCCATTATAATGAACCTGTGTAAAACGAATTATGAACATAACGTATAATTGTAATTAAAAAATAAAATTAACATTTTGTGAAACATTAAAAATATGCTTGTAGTCATGGTAAATTAACATAAGTAAAACATCAACAACATAAGGCAATTACAATTTGGAGACATTTCAAACAATAGAAACAATTTATTTACATGCAATCATCATGATCATGATTTTGAAACTGTGAATTAAAGGTTAAACGACCTAAAATCATATTTAAAATGCATAGACATTATAATGACATAATTTATAAATATATAAATTATGCACAAAGAAGGAAGATTCAGGGTGGTACGTAATTGCCACTTTAAAAACTTATCTTTGAGTGTTTAGGTTTGATGGTTAGCCAATTAAATAAGATTTAGGTTCCATGAGAGATGGGACTTAGAGGAAAGGATATGCCAATAATTAAGACATGAAAGAAAAAAGGTTAAAGAATTTCAATGTTGACCCACCTTAGGCATTTATATAAAACAAAAGTTGTCTCTTTTATGTTACCTAATTAATGTGGATAGTGGTACCTTTTATACATAAGAGTAGTATTGTTTTGATAAAGTGTTTGTGTTTTTTAATATATTTGATTTTTTTATCTATATAGTATTTTAATCTTATCAATGAAGCTTTCTAAGGTTTTGTTCATAGGCTTTCTTTATTTTCTTTAGCTTTTCTTAAATGCTTTGAAATTTCCTTAAACAAAAATAAGCCTAGGAACTTTAGTCAACAGAAGACAAACCATTATTGACTACCTACTTATAGTCCTCTATTTCTATTAAAAAAATTGTTAGATCAAAGTGGAGCCTTTCTTATCTATTTCTTTACAATATAAAGAATTTCAATTAGTGAGTGACCATAAGACCTATAATTGTTGAAGATGACCTTGTTTTTTGCAAAATTAGAAAGGCATTGATCATTAATAGGTCTCCTATAAAGATTTTTCCTTATGAGCCAACTATCACTTTAGTTATTGGTCCATGTGTAAAAGTTCAAGGATATAAACTTTATCAAATTTGATATTATACTTTAGTTATTTGTTAGGTATGTTATTTATATAGAAAACTATATTTTCAGCTTTTATGATGTTTGTAATTATGTTTATATTAAGTTGTTAATGAGTAAAATCATATGAGAATAAATAGGAAGTAATTATGTTGTTTCATAAAGTATATGAATTTAGTTGAGCATTAGTTGGATAAAAAGATAATGGTTCTAAGAATTGACGAGGATAAAAGTACATATGTGATCAATTCATCGTCATCATGTTGACCATAAAACTTTTTCATATTCAAGCTTAAAATACACCATCACCTTCTCTAAGATATGTACTTATAGCCCACTTCAATATTTTATTATGTTAGGTATAGTGTCATTGGATTTATACTATCACTCAGTATAAACATCATACTAAAATGCATCAATGCTCAAGATAGGTTCTTCTGAATACCATAATTGGATTTACATAACATAATCTTTGTCAATTCGTCAATAAATGAAGTAACACCACCAACGCTTATTCTAAAGGGACTATAAAAATATTCAACACAAATACATTATCTAACTCATTAATTCGTACATCAATGCTAATAAAAACATTAAATACACTTATTAAGCTAGTCATGTATGTTCCAATGCCAATTTCCAAATTCTTGCCAATATTTCTTATATACTTGTAAAAATTACATTAGAAATTAATCTATGACAAAAAATCCCTATCTAAGCTATTGCACTTAATTAATATGGACTTTGGTATCTGGTAGTTGCATAATGACCCGTATTATTCACAGTGGAGCTTAAAAATGTCCAACACCTGTATAACGAAACTCCTCACACCATAAACATTCCTCTTACATGTTAAGAACAAATTAAAAAATAGAAAACATAGATAGGAGAAGGAAGCACCGAAATCATACTTGTAGAAAGAAAGTGATTACAGAAACTTTTTTAAAATTTTCTTCCAAAAAACATTGCCAATAATAGAGAACTCCAGGTGTTGATAGAGAATAATAAAGAATTATGTATATATACAAAGATAGAAGAAGGTTGGAGATGGGAAGTAGGAGCTATTAGTATTTCAACACCATTTCAAATCATAGAAAACAAGTTGGATCAAAACAAAACAATTATAACCCCCTATAGGACTTTCATCGAACACCTTATAACCATAACATAACACCCATAAAACTCCAACCATTCATTGTGTCTGTTCCCTTTCTTCACCATAATGAACACATTCAAACACCCACCTAACAATTATCAATCTCAGTATATTCAAACAAACCCATAACTTATCTTACGTTTGCTACTAACAAACACAACACGAAACACAAACCCACAACAAATTGAAGAAATACTTTCTGGGTTTAGTTCAACTCCAAGGAGATGCTAGATGACAACTGAAGATAAGAAGAGAAAGTTACAGGTATTCAGGGACGAAAATAGCAGAAAATCAACGAGAGAGAGGAGTAACAAAACACAGAGGTGGGTTAGGGGGAGGGGCTTTAGGTTAAATTTTTGGTTAGGTGGGACGATGTCGTTTTTGCTGAAATAAACGATCATGTCCCACTTAAATTTGTTTTTACCGTTGCAACATTTAGTGACGAAACCACTATTGATCTTGAAATTCCCAACATTTAGTGACCTTATTTGATAACCGTCACCAATACATTTGGAAAACGTGGAAAATGACATAGTTATATTATTCTGATCATGTACATTTCACGACGGACCTATTTTTTGTAGCAAAATGTTATATATTTGCTACCAAATTGATAAATCGTCGCCATAACTCAACCTTAACCTTTTCTGACAGTCATAAATTTCTTCGCCTAACACTCAAAATTTGCTACCAATTATATAAAACGACGCTGATAATTCAAACTATTTATATACGATTTTGGGATGAATTGGAACTAATTTGACTTATCTTCATGTCAATTATGCACTTTATTTGGTTAATTCTCACATTTCAACTTTATTGCGTAATAGGTGCAATTGGAGAGATTTTGGGGAAAATCACATAACTTTCATTGGAGACATCAGATTAGATTCATTTAAGTATGCTTTTGAAGAAGACTCCGAGCTCTACAACCTTCATGAAGGCCCCAAGGAGAAATTTGGCTTTTTGAAGGGTCAAAAGTGCATATTTCTAAGATGCTTAGTGTTTGTCTGCCAAACGGACATCATGTCCCTTCAAACAGACATCAGCAGAGAAAGTTGGATAACAGACGTGTAGCTATCTGCTAAACGGACATCATGTCTGCCTAACATACATTGGCTGTCCAAAGTGCTCCAGAGAACCGTAGCTATCTGCTAAATGGACATCATGTCCGCCTAATAGACATTGACGACGTAGACACAATTTTTATTCCCCTGGTTAGCAAAGACTAGCTATCTTTGACCCCAAGACACTATATATATTCGTTTTAATGACCTAAAGAGGGGGATCTATCACTAAAAGCAAGGAGAATAGTGGAGGCACAAAAAGAGAGGAAAGAAGGGAAGAAAGAAGGGAGAAGCAAGCTTGTTTTGTGTTCTTTTAACTTTCTCTCTCTACTATATTTAATATTGCTTGTTCACCCCTGTTTTGATTCTGTTGTGATGTTCTGGAACTAAACCCCATTTAGGGTTAGGGATGTAGCCTATTTTGTGGATTGATTGATGTTTTATGGATTGGTTGATGTTGAATGAAAGTTCTTGAGTTATATCTATCTTCCTTGAGCTTTATTGTTGTTTCTATGCTTGATCACCATAGATGCAATCTTAGGAATCATATGATGGACTGAGAGGTGAAGTGTGAATTGTGCACTAGGAAGATAGACACACTAGAGTTAGAGATAGAGATATTCTAAACTAGCGTGATAACCTAGGGTTTCTTGTTCTTAATTAATTTGACTAGTTAGGTTGCATATTGAGAAATGGTAATCAACTAGTTGGGTATCTTGTATGTCTTGAGAGAGAATATGAGTGAATTTGTGCAGCTGTTATTATGACTTGCCATTTAATCAATTTCGTAATTCATCGATCAATTTCCTTAATTTTGTGAACCTCGAAGCCCTAGGTCTCAACCATCGAAATTTTCTCTTGTTTGTTTATTTTCATTCGGCACAATTAATTATTCACTCAAATCCAATCATCTTTTAATCTTCTTGTCATTTTTATTTCAAGTTATTAGGATTAATTCGTAGTGAGTATTTTAGTCCTCGTGGGATACAACCTTGGAATACTTGATGTGTAAGTATTAGGAACGACTCTGTGCACTTGCAGATTTTGTCGACCAAGTTTTTGGCACCGTTGTCGGGGACTAATTTATATTTGCTGCTATTAATTCTAGTTTTTATTTTTTTATTTCCTTAAGTTTTTGTCCATTAGACACTCTTAAACTCTTTTCTATTTGTTTTATTTCAGGAGCTACATGCACTTAAGGCGTTCAAGAAATTTGAACGACGATCAGTTAATTAAGTTGAATCCTGAGATTGAACGAACTTGTAGAAGGAACAACGCCCAAAGAAGAAGAGCGATGGAAAATAACAATCAAGATCCAATTTTGTATGAAGAGCAAGAAATGGGGAATGACCAATTCAATGGAGGGAACCAAGCTGAACCGATGGTTATTAATCCAGCGGTAAGAAGAATTAGAGACTATCAGATGCTGTTTATTTCTGGTAACCCTTCTTGCATTCGATTGACTACGGCAGCTAGAAATTATGAGTTAAAACAGATTCATTTATCAATGTTGCCCCAATTTAACGGAATGCCTAGTGAAGATGCCTTAGCTTTTATGAGAGAATTTTATACGAAAGTCCAAACTCTTCCGTTGTATGGATTTTCTGAAGATGAATTGAGGTTAAGGTGTTTTCCTTATTGCATGAAGGGATTAGCAAAAAATTGGTTATTGAGTTTAGAAGTAGATTCCATTGATACTTGGGATAAGGTGATGGAGACTTTTATGATGAAATGGTATCCAGCCCATAAACCCTTGAGCTAAGGAAGATGATACATTGGTTCTCGTAAAAGGAAGGAGAAAAATTTCATGAAGCATGTGAACGGTTTAATGACCTCCTCAACCAATGTCCTCACCATGGGTTTGACACTTATTCTTTGACTCAGTTTTTCTACTATGGTCTCACCGATCATAATCAAACTTTGGTGGACTTGAATGCTGGTGGGAATACTAGTGACCTAAGTTCATAAGAGTTGTAGAATATTTTTAAGAAAGTTACGAAAAATTCACATTGTAAAGTGACAAGGAGCAAGGTTGCTACTCTAAATGAAATGGGATCAAGATATGATATGGCATATCAATTTGCTGAGATTAATAAGAAGTTGAATATGTTGATGAATGGCAATAAATCCAATAGGGACCTTTGCACTTTTTGTGGCAGATTTGGGCATACAGTGGCTGGTTGTATGAACATTGAAGCAACAATGCCGGAGGAAGAGGTGAACTATATTGGTAGATAAGGTCAGAGATTTGATCCTTTCTCAAACACCTATAATGAAGGTAGGAAGTTTCATCCCAATTTTTCATGGAAAAATCATAGGGCTGCACAACCAATGGGACCACCTGGTTTCCAAGTGCCATAAAGACCGCAGTATTCAACTCCTTCATCCTCTGCACAATAACAACAATTCTCTTCCCCTTTAGAGAAAAAAGTTGATTGGCTTGAAGATATGTTCGCTCAACTTATGAGCAAGATGGATCAAAATGCTCAAGCTAGCTCTCAAGCCATAAATAGAATGGAGCAGAACATTCAGTCCAACTAAGCTACCATCAGAAATTTGGAGGTGCAAATTAGTCAAGTGGCGAAAGAGGTAAGGAAAAGCTACCTAGCAATACTTAAGTGAATCCAAAACAAGATTGTATGGAAATTTGTTTGAGGAGTGGTAAGGTGGTAGAAGGTATGGTTCTTAAGGAGAAGGAAGCTAAAATAAATGAAACCGAGGATGCCAAATTTGTGAATTTGGATGAAGAAGAAGGGCCCAAGGAAACCGAACCAAGGAAAGATTCCTCACTAAGTTCAAAATTTTCCTTTGTGCCACCAATACCATATCCCCAAAGGGTGAGGAAGAAGCATGATGATTCCAAATTTCAGAAATTCCTTAATCTTTTCAAAAAGATCCATATCAATATCTCTTTGCCGAAGCACTTACTGAGATGCCTGCTTACACCAAGTTCTTGAAGGAAATCATCTCCAACAAAAATAAGCTGGATGATTTTGCGACGGTAGCCTTAACTGAGGAGTGTAGTTCTATTTTACAAAATAAACTACCTCCCAAGTTAAAGGATCCAGGGAGTTTCACTATTCCCTGTCATTTTGGTGCTTCTAATGATTTTCAATGCTTATGTGACTTAGGGGAAAGTATTAATCTTATTCCTTTGTCTCTTTATAACAGGCTTGGAATTGGTGAACTCAAACCAACTACAATCTCATTGCACCTTGCCGATAGATCAATTCGATATCCTATTGGTATAGTTGAGGATTTATTGGTGAAAGTTGGTAAGCTTATAATTCCAGTTGACTTTATTGTGCTTGAGATGGAATTTGACATACAGGTTCCTATAATTGATGTAATTGATTCTCTTGCATTTGAATCTATTCCTAATTTGATATATGATGATGCTTTAGAGACATGTTTAGCTTTAGGAATAGATGAGAATGAATTGAATGATGAGTCAAGGGAATATGCTTATAGATTGCAAGGTAATGGTTTTGTATATAGACCTCCGACTGAAGAATTGGGCCCTCCTAACCCAAAATTGTTACCTTCCATCTTGAGTCCACCAAAACCCAATTTGAAACATCTTCCAATTCATTTGAGGTATGCATTCCTGGGAGAATCAAATACTTATCCAGTTATTGTTTCTTCTTCTTTGAATTCCTCTCAAGAAGAGAAGTTATTAAGGGTGGTACATGGACATAAATCGGCTATTACATGGAATAGTACTGACATTAAGGGAATTAGCCCTTCTATTTATGTTCACAGAATTTTAATGGAGGAAAATCACAAACCTAGTGTGGAAAATCAGAGGAGACTCAATCCAAACATGAAGGAACTTGTGCAGAATTTGGTTTCTCGACAATGCAATCAGTCATTTCAGGGGGTTCCCTTACACTTACTTCTTATTCTGTTCTTCACATTATTCTTTTTTTTATCCTACCCAACATTGAGGACAGTGTTGATTCTAAGTGTGGGGGTAGGATAAATTGTAACATCCCCTCACCAATGGGAAGGGTAAAATAGTAATTTGGAACGGGTTAGGAGTGTTTAAAATTGTATTGCTATGTTCATGCATTCATATATGGACGTGAATAGTAAATTTTGCACATGTAAATGACTGTACATACATTCATTACATTTCCCGGTATAATTGTGAATAAATGTGAATTATGAAAAATATGCTTTGTGTGTATAAAAAATTATGTTGGAGAGGGTCATAGTGATTTTCTGATTTTTAGAGAATTTTAGAATTTTTTTGGGAATTTTTCAGGATCTTTTCCGGACTAGGAAAACTGTCAAGTGGCATAATAAGGGTTTACTGGTAGTGGAAATGACTGTTCAATGGCACTGGAAACTTAGAGGCATGAATTTAGGAATTTTTGAATTGAGCCATTGGAATTTGGAGAAAAATTGGAAATGAATTGGAAGAAAATGAAGAGAATTAATGAGAGGGTGACATGTGGCAAGTGACACATATCACTTGCCTACATGCCCACCTTACTTGATTATTATTAATAGTCACCATTTTTCATGTCTTTTACAACATTTCTAGTATGTCTTCATCTTGTTAAGTGCTAAGTGTGTTTTGAATGAAAATTTGCAACATCCGTAGTTCTCTTCTCC